>JAJTUV010000425.1:460000-487500 GCA_021653895.1 Mastomys natalensis | reverse complement strand
CAGATACTAATCTGCTTGTGTCATGTAAATAAATGCTCCTGGTGCTATCTGTAAGGAAATGTGCTGGGCATCTCAGAACTGCTGCAGGAGGACTTTGTCGTTACCTTCCAAGTCGCTGCATTCCGCCTGAAGTAAGCAAATGTCCGTGTAAACCAGCTGTAAATTTCATTAAGTGTTAACTGCCTGTCAGATGACTCCATGATAGCCTGGAATGAGACAAGATACACAGTGACATAGAATAATGGTTTACTAACCAGGCTGGATAACACTCCCTCCATCCAAGCCTTCCTTTAAGCATTAATGAATTTTAATTTAATTAGCCAAAGCTCATTTTCCCTCTACTTACCTGCCTTATGAGAGTTGCATAAGTAAAGGGTGGTCTAACATCTGCGTTTTTATAAAATTCGTAGTTTGGGGCAATCTCTATAAAAATAAATAATTAGAAAGAAGACCTGTTAATTCTGCTAATAACAAAGGGAAACAGAATCAATTTTTCATACTTTTCCTTAGGATTGGTGAACCGATTTGGTGAGAAACCACTGGCTGCGAGAACACAGGGCGTGACAGTGGAATTGAATTATATAAAAGAGGCCATTTCTGACGAGAAGTGCAAATGAGGCGTCCCCTAGATGTTCACAGTACTTCAGGAGCAGTGTGACCAGCTGGCCTGAGGATTTTTGCTCCCCTACCAGCCAGGTCCTCTTTTAAGCGGTGGTTTAGGCATGTTCTTACATGGACTTTTGCCCCTTGCCATAACCTTTACTTTTCTCCTCTAATACTTCTTAATGTAGAACAGGATCAACTCTTGACATCTGCATCTGTGACCATCTAACAGTGGAGGACCTAGCCCCTCCCAACCCCCATGTTGAAAATAACGTCACTTTTTGTAAAAAGAGGCTCCAGGATCTAGTTCCTGGGTGTGACTGTTATTATCCAGATGCCCCAAGATGGCCTGCTTCGATGAGAGAGGGGGCAAAAGGGGAAGAGACGAGAGAGATTTTTCAACAACACGTGATATTTCCACTCATGATGCTCTTAAGTAAATAAGTAGGCTAGCATCAGGAGCCTGGTCCAACCGCATCGAGGCAGTGCTTGATAAAGACTGATACATCTGTGCAGAGGCTCAACTGTGATGGTGCTCGCTGTATATGTCCTTTTAAATGGCTCTTATCATAGAGCATTACCTGCAGATGCTGGATGGCTCTCGGCTTCCCTCAGAGATCAAAGGATCTCATTGAATTGAGGTGATAATATGGGCTATCCTGACAACACATCTCTCAATTTCTCTAATGGGGAGAGCTCCTTCCTGAACAACCATTCAGAACAATTCATCATGATGTGCTTAGGGAATCGCCTCCATCCCGCATTTACCAGGAATAAAACAATTATCACTCCATAAATCATGACTTGAGTTTCCATGTGTTCTGGAATGGCTCGTGACCATTTCATCTACAGTTTTCCTCTCCCAAAGTCAAAGATCTCCACTGAGTATTCATAGCCTACCTGATGACATGGGGATGTTGTATTTGTCTGAATGTCGCCTTCGTATGGCTCCCACATTGGGCACACTGGCTGGGGTGATTACTGAGGGTCCCTGGGGAATCGGGGTGACTGGGGCCGTTGGTGTGGTAGGGGTTTGAGGTAAGCTCTGTGGGGATGTCTCCAACATGTTCTTCGACATGGTGACACTAGACACCAGATTAAGCTGCAGAGGCCCGAGAGAAGGGCAGGAAAAAGGTAGAGACAAGAGAAAAAGACTTAAAAAGGTTTGACAAATGAGAGTGGATTCACTTCTACAGCTGTGTTGCCACTAATAAGCCGCAAAAGGAAGCAGCCAATCTCAACTAATTACAGGATGAAATTGTATCATAAGAACTCTAATTAGAGAATGCTGTTAGAGGTTATCTAATAATCTACTGCAGTATTACTCAGGACTACCTAACTCCTTCTTCTCCTACCAGACTTTAGTCAAAGTGTATTTCCCTAAATAAAAGCCTGTTGCTGATTATTGACTGCCCCTGTTGTTAAACAGTTCTATCCCCCCCAGTGAAGCAACAACAGCAGCAACAAGGAAGAACGCAGTGGTTTGAACCAATAGGACTAAAGAAGAATTTGCTATTCTGTTGCTGCCAGATTTTTTTTTTTTCCCATGGTCCCAAATCTCAGCTGAGAGGCTCCAGCCAGCTGGAAAATTTTACGCTGACCTTTAGTCTCCTTGCTAATTTGGTGGAATGGTAATGACATTACTACATATTCAAACAAAATTGTCTTAATTGCAAATTAGCCGGAGGAGGCTGAAAATTTTCAAATTAAATCTGATTGGAGATGGAGAGAGGGAAATGGAATTTCCTCACTAACAATCATTGGTGGCATGTGTTAACAAATATAATGAAATGTCAAGTTTGCCAATTCCTCTGGAAGTATCATTTTCAATTTATGATTACAGTGTCACTTAATGCTGATGTACCCTGGAAAGTGGGTGTCAGGGTAGAAAAAAGGAAAAAAGGTGAGAATGTATGCAAGCTGTTTAACAGTGTGCCCTTCCTTATTCCCTCAGAAAGGCCCTGCTCTTCATTATCAAAAACTCATATCACCTCTGCCATATTTACCACACATCTTTTGTCATAAATAGTATCCAATTAGCAAACTTGTTATGCAGACCAGCCCATAGGCTTTCTCCTATATGTTGAAATGGCATTCATCAGAGCTAAGCTACGGCCCTCTTCATTTTACATACTAATCTGTACAATCAATGAAGAAAACTCATTTTTCTGTCCTGGTTCTCCATAAAGTTGGTGCTGAGTGGCTAAATGGTGAATATCAGCTTTTGTATATAATTTTGTAACACCTGCCTTTTAAAAATCCCAAATACACTTCTTAAGATAAACCTTTTTTTTTAATGGGGAGAAAATGATGTGTACACCATTGATTGATCTTTCTTTGTGGATTTGTTTTACACATTTAGTCAGTAGAGAGATTTGTTAGGGAAACAAAAATTAACATATGCCAGCTAATTGTTCTTCGTTCTTGGGCAGCAGCCAGAAGAAGCACATTAGCAGTCTAATAATAACGACTGGCACCCTGAAGGCATCCCCAAGTGCATCTGTTCTCAATAAACCACAAACTGTTATTCTGTTCCTACTCTAAGCCAGCAGACTGGGCTGGGAATTCTTTGTTACGTACATAAATAAAAGCTGAGATAATGCTACTAAATGCTGCATTTAATACATTTACAAAGCCACTGGTGTAAGCTTCCCTGTGATATGCCAGAGTCTGTCTGTGTAGTTGGAGAAATGAAGAAAGGTCCAGGTGCATCTGTGTGTGTATGTTTTGTTTTTACAGTAACACAGAATGTATGCTTAACATTATATTCAGACCATATCATCTGTTCTGCATATCTGCACATTTTAAAAAGGAAAACAGAACAACTTCCTCATATAATAGAAACCAAGCCACAAGCATTACTTTAAAAATTGTAAGCCAGCATAAGGCAGAAGAAGTAAAAGCCAGAAAAATGTCAAATCTTAGACCAATGGAGTATCTCTCCCGATGAATACTCAACAAGATTCTGCATTTATTGAACATATCAAAAGTTATCAAAACAGGGGAAGTACATCTTTTTACTATGCAAACCATTCATGTTTACAATGTTCCAGTAACTTACTCTGCATCCTATAATAATGAGCATACCGTGTTTGTAGGCGTGCACTTAGAAACTGATAAAATAGAATTTATTATTAACTAAAGGGAAGCATGTAAAAGCCAGGATGAGCACTTAGGTAGCTCGGCTCATCTGAATATAGTCAAGGTTGGGTGAAACTCATTATTCAGGACTCGCAGCCTTGATAACTTTGATTTTCATCCATCCATAGCATGGCCAAAAGGTACCATTTAATGAAGTACCATTCAGAGAGTAAATGGGGTCATATAATAGACAGTGCGGTTGCACCTTGTGTTCATGTACTGATAGCTGTTAAGGGTGCGGTGATGAACCAACAGAGCTCATTTCTCCTTGGTAATAAATTCATGCTATTAATATTTATCAAATGTGTGGGCCGTCTCAACTGAGCCACTGCACATGAAACCATAAATCTCTACTATCATATCAATTTTGAAGCTTCTTTTGTACAGTGTATAAATTTTAGGGTCTTTTTGAGGGTGTGAGTATTGACCACTCTTCTTTCAAACCAATTTGAGGCCAGGAGCAGTTTCCCACTTCAGATATCTCGAGTTCCAAGGGGAACTTTAAACTGTGGTCTCATTTTAAATCGCTCATCTAAGATTCTGTATTAATTGCCCACCATCAAACGCAATTAGCAATTCTTTCATGTGTGGTTTATGTAATGTAATACTTCAATTACATTATTCATTCAGGTTCTGTTTTGGATTATAGGCTGAAAATTCTTTATTAGTGTAGATGTAACCATGCTGCTGGAGTTTTAAAAAATTTACTGATTGAATAATTAATTGGAAAAGAACAAGCTGCAGATTCCTGATGGATTTATGAGACAATTATTCTGTCTTGTGATTATCTACATTATACTATAGAAGCTATGAGGGGAAAAATTCTTGCTGAAAAGAAAGCCATAAATACTGTATCAAAAGATTCCCAAAAGTTTATTTTTCAAATTAAAAATGGAGACATTCTATATTTTAAAATGTCAAATGTCAGATTCACAAAGAGAACCTTCTCCTTTCTATTAAAAATATGTTTATGGTGCTCTACACCATGTGACACAAAGGAAAAGCTACAATGTCTTTGCAGAAATGCCTCAGCAGAGTTTAAATAAATACAATATCTATGCAAAAAAAGGCATATTTTGAATCATATTAATGAACAGGAGATGCAGAGACACTAACGGAAAATCAGACAATGTACTATTTTCTGTTTCTTCCCCTACTACAAAACCGAATATTCTTTTTATAGTCAGAGTAGAGCAGGGTGAAACAAGCTGGAAATCTCTAACCATCAGGCTTTACAGGGCCCTTAGTGAAAAATATCCCACAAACTTCCATTAAAGTCATTCCGTTGATTATTCAAGTTGCTGTGCAAACATCAGCAAGGACGGATAACAGTATATCGTTTTCATAGTCTATGTATCTGACTATATTATCAGATGGAGCTTAGGTATCACGTTTTTTAAGAGAAACTGTAGTTTTGTTTTCTATAAGGGATCATTACCCCTTGCAGATAGGCTCTTTAAGTTCAGATGGTGTACACTACATGGCAAAACATCCCAATGTGTGAAATGCATCTTAATAGAAATAACCATCAACAAAATGAGACAAAACTGGCTACAAAACACTAAGATACTTTTGAGAAAACATTTGATAAGAAAAAAAATTAGTCTATTCATCTGTCTCTTGTGATTGATCTGAGTCTTCTGGGCTCATACCTTTCTATTTTCGATTGGTACTGATCCTGCTTCTTGGGGGTGGGGGGGCTCAAAGTCAGTCTCCCTTTAATATCTGTAAACCTATCACAGAAAGATATTCCCCCTGGCTTCGGCCGCGAGACAGTGATTTGCGCACTGATGGGTGTACTTTGTTTAGTGTCACCCATAGTGTAGATTGGATGGATTTTGTAAAAGATAGCATTACTTTAGAAGAAACATACAATTTGACAAGCGATTGCATTTTACCTTCGTTTTATTGCTGCAGTTTTCATCACAGTCATTGTTTTCTAACTGTCCCTAAATGGCTCATTTTCTTAGTCTGTTACATCAGTATAGCTATTTACTGTTTATAAAGCAATATGCACTTACAGGTTTGGGAGATGGTTTGGGCTCTGAGGGTCGCATGTGCAAGTGGGTCATCATCGCTTGAAGACGTTCGCGTTCCTTAGAAAGCTGTTAAGAAAGAGTGAGATCAGAGGCGTTTTAGAAATGACTGATCCAGCTATTTTATTGCAGCGATACATCTTATCATTGAGCTTGTCTCCCAGTAATGATTCCTGCATATAAAAGCCTGGGATGAGAAACTTAGCTGGGAGGAAACGCAACTTTAGCTAGAGAAAGGAGAAAACTTTTTGTAGCTTTTCTTATGTTAAAGGTCAGGGAAAACAAATAACACTTCATCTTTTTGTCAATAAGAGAATTGAGGTCACAGTTGCTCCGACAGTAACAAGTTACCGAAACCATAAATTAGAAGGCCCATGGTGTCTCTTTAAAGTCCTGTGGACACTGTTAGCAATGGACTAGTGCCGACAGCTGTGAAGGGGTGAAGGGTTCTCAAAGCGAAGTGCCTGCCAGGATTGTCTACAGACTTCATGCATTCCCACCGAGGTCCAGTTAGTGCCCCCTGCAATCTGCCATCATCAATCTAATTCAATAGAGTGACAGAGACCAGGCAGTGTGAAACGCTGAACTCTGCCACCGAGTCTGCATCTACACTTGCACTGGGTCTCATTACAACTGACGGACCTTACTTTTCCATCAGTCAGACACAGCGGAGAGAGAGAGAGAAAGGGAGAGGGAGAGAGAGAGAGAGAGAGAGAGAGAGAGAGAGAGAGAGAGAGAGAGAGAGAGAGAGAGAGAGAGAGAGAATGAGAATGGTCACACTGCAGACGGAATCATCAGCTGACCTCTTATGTTTTAGTCTACATTTTAGCAATGGTAAACAGATCTATGTAGCCAAAGCTTTCTGTGATACTATGACAGTGATACATTATTACATATCCCCTGTTATTTTGTGACTTAAACATTTTCCCTTCTCTGGAGAAAGGAACAGCATGATGGATTGGAAACCGTGTAAGGTGTAGTAAAGAGGATAAAAACCAAGTGAAATGTTTAATTAAACAAAACAAAAAGTTTTTGGAAATATCTTAAAGATGAGATAGGAGAGAAAACCTTAAAGGAGTGCCAAACCCAAACAAAACTAAAATCGGAGTTGTTACTGCTTTCTGAGGTCTTAAAATTTCTGTTTATTTTTAGCAAAATTGTCTTACTTTTAAGTTTGAAAAAATACAACTTTGATAGCATTTTTACAGTATGTATAACATGCTATGTACATTGTTTGTCACTGTGTTAGCCAAAGACAAATTAAGTGTTGTAGGTCTTAAATTCTAACCACAGTAAACACAGATATCAAGCTATTCTTCAGTTCACTCACACTATTATAAAAAGTGGCACCTTTGTTATAATGTACAATCCTTTGACAAGGGGAATCCAGATTAGCTTGTATAAAAACTGTTTGTGCAACAATGTCACAACTTATGGAGTTTATGTCTACTGTACTGGATCTACAACAGGAAGACTATATATTGGAAGTTTGAGGATATCTGAATATATACAACAGGACCTGAAGTTTACTTAGGTCCAACTGATATATAAAGTATAGGACTCTATCCTGTGATCAATTGTTGTTATTAAAAATAAAAAATTCCACATATTCGAACAAGTATTGTGTTATCAAGACAATAAGGATGTAGCCAGGAAGATCCAGCCACTTGCTCAGTACTCAGGTTAGCACACCAGCACTCTGAGAAGGGTGCACATCAAGGAGCATGTGACCAACCTGTATTTCTAATTGCTGTACCACCTGCATTTGCACTCGACACTGGGCAGTGCTTCGGTCATCCAATGCATGCTCATTGTTAAGGTGCCTACAAAACATAAAACATGAGACAGAATGAGAAGTGATGTTGGCCCAGCAATATGTGCCTGACTGAATAGGCACTACCTCTACAGGGCACTTGTAGATTTCTCTGCAGTGGGAAGGCTGAATGCCTAGAAGCTCTAGAGAAAGAAGGCAAATAAATGTGCTTCAATGTTTAGTGAAAATTTGTGTGATACAAAGAGGCTCTTCAAGTAGCAGAAAATATTATTGTCTCTAAGCTGTTATTACAAAAACATTTCTCCATCCTTTTACAGAGCACAAGTAGAAGTCATGATGTATTATTTCCCATGCTTTCAGCAACTTCTTTGTCAAGACTAGTGTGTGTGTGTATGTGTGTGTGAGAGAGAGGGGGATGGGGAGATAGCAATTTTCTACTTCATTTGTATTAAAAAAATGCTTATATGTTGATTTTTAGTGAGAATTATCTTACGCCTGGATGTGGTGTGAATTATTCAAGGGTGGTGGAGTTTTCCATAGAAATATCCATACCCACAATTAATGGTAGTGTTCTGTAACTAATACATAAAATATATTGAAGATTCAGAGTAATAAGATTGTTTCTTGTAAATAGTCCTAATTGGGATGTATGTATGACATATATAAACACAGTGAAAGAAGACAACCTAAAGGTGTTACTCTAATCTTAACTTGTGTTTATTATTATACACCAGGGCTGAAGATGTCTCCAATACATGGTATCTTACTGTACCAAAAGAAAACTAATACAACAGCACTTTCAATAAGCATGAAAATATTCAATAATTTTTGCTTTGTAATTTATATTACATTATATATTTGATGACTGCCTAAATTAATAATTTTCAGGTAATTCAGTTCCATTTGGTATGTCTACTTAACCCATAGGTAAATGAAGACAGAAATTTAAGAGACACAGAAAGTGAAAAGGTTTATTGAACATAACACATAATTAAGAAATCATATATTTACCTATATATATTTCAATATCATTTAAAATATCTCTAAAGCCTTTTCTGTAATTCTGAGATTGCTGAATTAAAAATTAATTGTGTTCCCCTTTTACCTATGTGTCTTAGAGCAGAAAATAATGCACAGACAGATGCACTTGCAATTCAATATGAAGCCTTAATATATCATTGACTCAAAGCTAACTTGCAAACAAGTGGATTATCTGTTAGTAGATGTAGGTTCAGCCATCAGAAACCTTTGTTCCTTTCTACTCCAACTTCGATAAACTAGGCCAGTTTGTTTTAACACCTTCTCATTGATTATAGCAACAAAACCTCCATGTATCTTGCTATAATTGCCAGGCTTGGCTGATGATAAACTGGGAACCAAAATAGTGAGGTGGATCAGGTCAAGCTAGAGTTGTGTGACCAGAGCACATGAGAGGACCTTCCTGCACTTGTCTGCTCTGGCTCCGCTCCAGCAGGATCTGCTAGAAACCTGGCTGTAATGAGGGCTAGAATCATTCAAAGTCTCTGAGAAGAAGGCATAGAATGCCAGAGTAAGCCAGGGTCAGTGAGGGGTGTAAAATATCACTAATTTCTAATAAACAAGACAGCATTAAAAATTATTCTTCAAGATTTTGCCCCCCAAATTTTAATGATGAGCAAAGCAATGTCCTGGCAACATTAACAATAATTTCTTGCATCCCTATGGTTTGGTATTGTATTTTTGTGAGTTTTTTTTCCACCAGCAATTCTTAGAGAAAATACACATAATTTATCCTGCAATCAGCCTAAAAGATGCATATTTTTAAAAGGCTATACATAAAGATTAGGATATAAATAGAGTCCAGGAGATAAATAGATGATGCAGTTTTATCTGAAAAGATATATTCGGTATAACTCATATTTTTGTACAAAACCACTTTAAAAAAATTTTTTTATACTTGTTTACTTCTTAGTGATAATTATCTTATATTAAACCAACTTTTAAAAAGTACAATATGTTTGCATTATATTCTAGGGTCTTAGAGACCTATTCAATTTATCTCTGCAGCTTTTATTAGAATAGAGACTGGAGACTACAATAATAGTCAATGAGGTTTTGTCTTGATTGAATTTTTCAGTGGAACACAAAAGAACCTTGCCATTAAAATAGTCCTTTATTCTCCTGTATGAAGGCGAAAGGTTTTTAAAGTGTTGTGATGTTCAGTAATGAGCCTCTATCTAAATTATCATTGGTGACAAACTCACAAAGCACTTTTCGAGGACACATAGTTATGAAATGCCACGGCTGCCACTTTCTTTCCTGTAATTATAGGCTAGCTTGCAGCCCTTCAATGATCATTTATAGAACAGCCTCCAGTGGATTACTGAGAACTTGAAAAACACATACATACCTCTGCCACATCTCCCTTATCCTTTTTCTGCTATTGTTTACCAGTGATATGTAAAATAATGGTGCCTATTCACTCCCCCTACTTAATTATGCCAATCAAAGTACAGAAATAGAGTCGGATATAAATACAAATCAATAAGACCAAATAAATAGGCTAAGTATTAACATTAAATTATGAATTTATGTATTTATGACTATTTTGTGCTCAAATTATTCTCTTTTATGTTTTTCTAACCATCTCAGGTACTACATATTGCTGTTCAAAAATTCTTTATGATTTATAAATCAAGGATGAGATAATGCTGAAAAATGAGAGGATTGGTAGATTTTTGCAGTCAGTGCCTAATTGCTGTTTCAAAATGCATATGCAAAGGGCCATTTCATTAATCATTTAATCATGTCCCTCGCAGGAAGTTGGAACTAATGTTGCCAATACCCTTTTTATATGAATTCTCCATGATATCATCTTACGCATTTGATATATTGCCTATGTCATAAATTATGGGTCTTTACAAAGAACCAAGTGGGATTGTTATCCCAGAAGATGCTTGTTAGAAATCCTTTATTAACTTTCTTGTTTTACTTATTGCTAGTTCTATTTCACAGCTTCATACTAGCCAACAATAATGCTTTCTAGTGGCAAAGGTCTGTAAATTACCCATGCAATCACTAACACCATTTCACAGGCCTGTTCTACGTCTACTGGTCTGCTAACAAGGCGATTACACACAAATTACTGAATGCCTATGAAATATTTAAATGCATTCTACTCTACTATGCATTAATAAGAGCAAAGCAAGCTCTGGAATTCTGGTTAGCTCCAGTCCCTAATGTCCCCTAATGAGCCTCTACGGAGACTGCAGTTCAAACAGAGAGGTGAAGAAAAAATGCAAAGGGGGCCTTCAGAAAGGCAGCGCAGAGCAAACATCGTGGGAGACACTTCTAATTTATGGGTCACTTTATAGCTATATTGATTTTTGTTTTCAAAATGGAATAAATGATGTGACCGGCTGATGTTCTTTCAGAACTGCACTGAATCTCTGTGCTAGGTAGGTAGTGTGAACTACAGAAAAAAACAAAACAAAACAAAACAAAACAAACAAACAAGCCATAAACAGTCAGCCAAGGTCTTTCTAAAAACAATTAAACAAATATTTCAGGAACACAGAAAGTATGGGAGGGGGATCTTTACAATTTATTTGTTTAACGCAAAATTCCCTTCCATGAAGCTTTTATGGTTATGGATGCATGTGGATACTTCAATTATACACACTGCAGATTAGCAATTCAATTTTTAGATTTTTTTCAAATTTATTTAAAGTTATAATATTTATAAGCTAAAAAAGGGAATGGTGCTTAAATCCAATTGTCTCAGAGACGGTTTGAACAAAATGTTTCACTTGCACATCACTGGGAGTTGATTTATTTTGCATCAAGCTTTTTACGTTTAAGCACTGACAGGAGTTTAAATACAAAATGTTAGCTGTCACTATTCATTTAGCTGATTACATGAGATGCCTTAGTTTTGAAAGATATGGGCACTGTCACCAAAAGAAACAACAGTCTGACAAGTTCAAAGAATGCCTCCTTGAGGTCATAATTTTGTAGCCATGCTGCCTAGTGAAAGACAAAGAAATAGACAATACACACTAAGTAAGAACATAAATTGTAGAGTAGTCAGCTGCAAGAGACAGAAAAACAAATTTCCACTAAATAAATGAATAGGTTTCCACTGCTTTTTCTGCTGCTCATTCTGCAGTATCAAGTCTTTAAGAACCAATCACTAGCAGGCTACATTCATTCATTTCATTGTTTAATTAATCTTTAGAATGCTCATAGGTGTATAGAAATTTTAAAGAATACTACCTATTGTGACTTTCGCAAAAGACAATACTTCTAGTGCTGCGTCTCTCCTTTTTGGCACCTGTGTGGGCAAGTTCAAGAACACTTGTCTGCTAACTGGAATGCTACACTCTAAACCTTTTGGCTTAAGCTCTGAGAGTCAATACATCTATATTCAAGCTGACTTTGGTGCAATGGAATGGTAATTAATTCTGCAGTCAAACTACACTAAAGTTTTGTCAGATGTGATTACACTTTGACATTTAAAAGACAGTAATGAAGAAGTAGTACTAAATGCTTTTAGTGATCTTCTGAGAGCCTCAATTACTGGTCAGAAAAAAAAATGGTTAAATTCTGTCAATTTTTACTTTCCTGTAATGTTAAAAATTTCTCCTGAAGATTTTTAGATTGGATTTTTACTTGTATCTTTGTTTTCGTCTATTATCGTCACAATCTCTGTATTAATTTTCATTTTTATTCAATATAAAAATATACCTTGCTTGTTAATTAATGTGTAGATAAAATTAAATTTCTGAGAATGATAACCTGATACCTGGGAACATAAAGATATATATGATGCTGAGTCAACTTTTTCATGAATAAATGAAGTACTTCATTAATAAAATATTTTATTTCTTTTCAAATTTCTCACATACCTTTACGAAAAAGATAATACCAATTCAGGAAATATGTCAAATTAATTTTTCATTTCAGTGTAGTATATTGGCATTAAGTAGGGACAGAATTTATCACAAGTCTTTGAATTAGAAAATTTAAAACATATGCTATTAAAAATGGGATAGAAGGAAGACGGTACAGTGTACTGTCAGAACTCTGTCATCAATATGAAGCGAATGGATAGAAAAGTCTTTGAAAACAGGATTTATATGCAATTGAAAGAAAATGCTTTTTAAATTATAATTTCTCCAGTTAAAAACAAACAAACAAAACAAACACCAGGGTGATATGAGAAAAGACCATGGAGAATAAAAAGAGAGAGTTCATATTCATTCACTAGTTAGTGATACAAATTAAATACCTGAGATGCATGAGAAATGGTCTTCATGTGTCTTAAAGAAAGCCATACTAAAGGAGAGAAATGCACTTTCCCTCAGAAAATGACTCAGATTTTACTTAAAAAATATTTAGAGCAAGTAAAGACCTACTAAGCAGGTAGTTTTAAAAATTCAGTTATCATTACTAGGGCATAGTATCAGTCACCCTAGAAAGAAGCTCACTGAAAACAAATGTACCATAATGCTGGAGGCAAAAATTATGAAATTATTGCTAAAATAATTTACATTTTTAGATTTTTTTTTTTTAGCCTTTTTTGGTGGTAGAAACTTCAGCAAAGACACCTAACATCTTTTAAATACCCTTTTTGCTGAGAATAGTATAGCAAATTTCACACCCAGAAATCTGGCAGCTCACAATTGGTTTGGTATAACAGACATGTAAATTTTCATTTAAGTCCATTTCTAAAGAGCCATTGTGATCTGTGAAGCAAATTTTCTCTTAATTGGTTTGAAATTATATAAAAAATATCTTGGTGGAAGTCTTCCTGTAATCATTTATAAAGGTATTATGATACCAAGTGCTTGCCTCGTTGTTAGGGTACTTCGGCTCTGTACTCTGCAGTCGGTCTGCCATTTGTAAACACATCTTTTTGATGTTTCTGCCAACATCCTGGCAACAAAGCAGTGCAATTTCAAATGAGCTAATTAACTTAATTGTTGATGAAGCATGAAACAGTTCATTCACCCTGTTAGCTGCACCATGACAACACAAGAGGCTGAGCCTGTGAAGACACTCATCTTCATAAACCTATCTGCAGTTCCCTGTTCAGATCTTCCCTGGACCAATACAGGGAGCAGAAAATCATCCATGAAAAGAGGACGCTCTCATCTGCAGGAGAACCCCTTAAGGAGCCTTGAAACTAAAATATTGTAGGGAGATATAAAGGATGCACAGGGTTTGATTTTGCGCTGGAGAAATGGTATAATTTGCTTCCCAAATACACCACCATGAATGGCAAAGGCGACAACAGGAAGGAAATGTGACTGCTTGAATCAAATGTTCGACATCACCAACTTTCGTTTTTGATCCTTGTTATTAAATGACATTATTGGAAGCGGATATACAGAATCTGCTCCTTTAAACAGACCTACAAAACTATGTCTATTTTATTTCATTTAGAGAAATGGTATGCTTATTCAAATATTACATGGGGTTTTTAATTAAAAATTCCAATTTCAAAATAAAAATTTCAATTTCCAGAGAAAGCTCTTTTGCAAACCTGTTTCATAGTGATTAAAATCACCATCATGGCAGGCTCATATTTCCATTGAAAATGATTTGCAAAATGCTTTCATAAAAAATGAATATGACCTATGGACATTTTTAGCCTGATTTTTCTAATCCACTTGTTGAAACAAACTGAAAACTCAGTCTGCTCAAGGATGGATCATCTTTTCATTCCTCCTTCAGTTATTGTTTATTTTACAGCAGTGTGGCAAAATTCCCATGTAATCTGTCTTGCCTTCCCCAAGAATAGTTAAAACCTACTTCAAAAACTGTCCAAAATCTTCACATATGCTTTCACAGCCTGGCCACTTGCAGACTCCATGGCCATAGAGAGTGTGGGAGGCCCCAGTCTCCTCATGTGACGAGCTGCAGCAAGAGAACACAACGTCAGATTCATCTCAGAAAGCCATAATCGTTGTAGGCTGCTAGCGCCTGTCAGGTTACGATCAGTGACAAACAGGTCAAAACAGGTCAATTCAGCTCAGTGCAGTCAGAAAAATTTAATCGTTCTATTGAATAGTTCAACTGCCAAGGCTAGATGATGTTCCAATTAGAGGAGAAATAGAGCCAAAGATGACTGTTAATAAAGGATGAAAGACTAAGAGGACTCTATAATATCATATGCTAATCCTGCCATATGACCTGACTGTAACATTTTACTCTAAATAAAAAAAAATATGTATATGTAGTCTTATGTTGTGGAATGGGAAAAATATATTTTAATGAAAGCTATATGAAAGTCATCATAATATTTTTTTCGAAACTTCTTTAAAATGCAGTATGAACAATAGGATCACTTAAGCTAATATTCATGTGCAAACCATATATACATATACATATTCATACACAAATATTCCTAGTAGATACGGTTGATTTGCAAAATCCTGCTCTGGGACAGTGTTTATTAGCAATATCCTTTCATAATTATGGTAGGCCTTTAATAAGTGGATATGATATAAGACAGAGAGATCCTATGAAAACTAGCATATTTCTGAAGTATATAATCATAAAATTAATCTCAATTAAAACAACAGCACGAAAGCATCCAGAAGCATAGCTTTCTGTAATAAAAACTAAGATGAAAATCCACATGAGCTCAGATAAAGAGGAGGGACATTGCCACACTTTGGTCTTCTATTTTATTACATGACAATACCACCAATCTACTATATATTCTTTTGGGAACAGAGCAGTTCATGTGTGTAAGCAATTTCATTATAAAATTCTGTACCTAATCTTCAGATTTTAAAAATAACTTTACTCTTTTAGAAATTCTTAAGATTATACAATTTATGTAAGCTATTTGACAAGATCTGACTTGGCCTAAGCAGGTGGAATTAAATTATAAAATATAGCTGAGCTGGGCAGTGGTGGCGCACGCCTTTAATCCCAGCACTTGGGAGGCAGAGACAGGCAGATTTCTGAGTTCGAGTCCTGCTTGGTCTACAGAGTGAGTTCCAGGACAGCCAGGGCTGTAGAGAGAAACTCTGTCTCAAAACAAAACAAAACAAAAAATATAGCTGGATATTTCTTGTGGAAGCTCAATTTTAAAGAAAATAGACAAAACTCTAGACTAAAACACTAAGGTGGGAAGTTATCTCACACAATGTAATATTGGCAACCAAAGCCCAATGACTTTCCTGTATACATTCCCAGTTAAATTCATTTTATAAATCATCAAAGTGTATTCATTTCACTATATTCATTAACCCACCTCAAGCAAAAACACTTTTAAATTTCAAATAATTAAAAATGTGTGCATCATGCAGGTTTTTCCTTAATTCACATTTCAAGTGTGTCCTTAGAAATTAGAAAGTAACTGAACATTACATAATCAACAATACAGACAACCAAAGTTGCTTTTGTATTGTTGTGGTATGATGGGATTAGTGAATGTTCTTATAAATAGAGTTAATTCATAATATATTATTTATCAAAATACTTCAATATAACCATTTTTTGTACATTCATGGAAAACTTAATTTCTTCAGGCATGCTCTCCATTTATATCTAGTATACTGGTAGCATTTGAAGCCGTTTTATAGTTTCAAGGAATAAAAAAATGGTTTCTCCTTCACTTGCTCTAAATATAGTTTTTGTCGTTGTTCATTTTTAGTTTTGCCAACAGTAGTGATGAAAGGCGGGTGAGAATACAGTGCAGCAGACTTACCTGTCCCGCCTTGCATTCAGAACTGAAGACTGTCCATTCACTATGGAATGATGTGTTATCGGTGGTGATGCTTTGGAAGTGGTGGAGGAGGTAGTCGAGGAGGAATTGTTAGTTGTGAGGTCTAGCCCTCCATGCTTAATGCCGTTGTCTTCCATACTGTGGACTCCAGTCACCTCTTTCCATAGTTGCTGAATCTCAGCAGGACTTAAGCCAGCTATAAAATGAAAGAGAGTCTCACTGATATAACACAGCCACATATTCATGGCCTTCAGAAAGGATTATAACCAACGTTAATGCATGATAAAAATATCTTGTAACACCAATACCAAAGATTTTGTTGTTGTTGTTATTGTTTTGGGGATTTTTTTTTGTTTGTCTTTTTAAATCCCCAACAACACATTATTTATTTTAAAACAACAATTTGAAAACAGTACTCAGGAGAACATGTTTGGGAAATACATGGTTGATGAAAAAATTTACTTATCTTTTATTTATGAATTAAAAGAGGAGGGGGAGGGAGGGAGAGAAAGAGAGGGAAAGAGAAGGGGAAGGAGAGAGGGAGGAGAAAACCAGTTACTGCTGGTTGATCAAAACTCTACTTCTTATTTTAAACATTTTACGGGTTCAGATTCTTTGTGTTTACATGGCACACAAAAGTAGGACCAGCAAGCTTGGTACGGTCTTTTGATTTTGCCTATTATTTTGAAGAAATATTTTGAAGTATCTTAAATGACTTGTTGGTTTTTAAAAAAAAAATGCTTGCATGCATTGTCTGTGCTCACAAAGCTTAAACACTTTAAAATTGCAATTTAAATTTAAGCTACCCATTCCTAACACAAATGCCATCTCTAATTGATAAAACCACTTGCAAATGAAAATTTCGTTTTCTGAAAGGGACTTTCACAGGGGAATCAAACCAGACCATATGCCTAGCTTTAGATGGCTAAATGAACTCAATCACATCATTGGGGGTTCTTTTTCTCATAAGAATGTGTCAGGGCATTTTTTGTGTGTATATATCATGAATTCTGGTTTTGTGTTTTTATGGGATTCCTGTGTGTGAATATATGTGTCCAGCTGTATGTATTTCTTGTACTTTGTCTTCAGCTCTTTTTCTTCTGTTTGCTTGATTCCAGTCTGATTCTTTTTTGTTTTATCTTATTTTACTTTGTTTTCTTTTCATATTAATCCTTAGATGCTTGTTTGTTTTCTAATCAGAAACAGGAAGGTTGGAGATGTGTATAGAAGGAGGACAGAGGATCTGGGGGAGCTGGAGAGAGGACTCATAATCAAAATATATTGTATAAAATACTTTAGGTAAAATTATGAATAAATAAATAAATAAATAAATAAATAATAAATAAATAAAGACTGACTTGAGTTTGTCCTTAAAATACTTTATTACCAAAATATCAAAGTGACTAAATAAAATTCTAGTAGAAGAAATGAAGCTGTAATTTTAATTACTGCCATTTATTGAATGCATAATATATTCTGAAGCTTTAGCAAATGGTTTATAGCCCTGAATCCAGTGACGTTCGCTGAAAGCTAGGACTTATAATGTACAGGTAAGCACAAGGTTCACCTTCCAATGACCCTTCACTCCAAACACTGTGCTCTGTAATTCTATGTGGTGCTACCTCTGAAACAATATACAGGCATAGCGATCAACCAGCAGCACAACAAAAGTGCAGCAACACCAGTGGCTGTGGTGATGGCCATTTATCAAATCATGTGCAGGGAAGGGTTTTCTGAACCAGCAAGGAACACTAGAGCTAGACAGCAGAGGATGAAGGGGAAGGGAGTAAGCACTCTTCTCTATAGAGAGTAATAAACGGCCAGTGGCCAGCATTCCCACTGGCCCAGTTGTAACTCTTTGCCAAATTATACTTCGCAGTGGTAACACTAAATTGCTATGCATATGACAATTCCAGATATTGTTAGTTTACCCAAAGCTATCATTTTGGTAATTTTGGATCCTTAATATTCTAAGGAACAATCTGAGATAATAAAAATGACAGGATAAAATTGGCTTTTGAAAGCTATTTCAGAATAACTTTATTTTTTTTTCTGTTAAGAAATGTGGTTTTCTAATGTATATATCATCTTTGTTGTAGAGAAAACTATTTCATACAAAAATTATTAACTGTGTCTTTAATGGTAGCATTGACTCAGAGTCATGAATCTTTTCTGACCATAACTTTTTAAGACCTGTCTGAGTCTGTAGGGTGTTTAGCAGATCCCCAGAAGCAAACTCTTTCCTCCCCACCATCTACATATCTTCAGCATCCCATATTGCTGCCTCCCTTTCCTACTCCTAAGTTGTAGCCTAGATAGCTACAACTGCTTCATGGTCTCTTCCTCTTCCACCTGACTTTAATTGTATGTTTTGTTCTTCCTACAGCAGATACAAATAATCTATTTCAAGGTAAATTAAGTCATGTCCATTCTCAGGCAAAGCCCTGGAAGTGTTTTCCAACACTTAGATACAAAGCAAATGCAAGCAAAACAAAATCAATCAAGATCCCAGCCCTTACTGTGGCCCCACAGTACGGCATTTCTTCTGTCTCTTGCCTGGTCTCAGCTATCATCTTCTCCACTTTTCTTTTTGTTGTAGCTATCTGGTGCTTCCGTCCTGCTGTAAAAATTCATGCATGTTCTGGCCTCTTCTCTGACTATTCTTACAGCCATAGCTACTCTTTCTGGGGAGGTGCCCCAGGTTTTCTCCTTTCCTTTTCTTAGACAGCTTGAAAATCACCCTCTCCCCTTCCCTGAGGGGTCATTGGCCATAGCTGCCACCGATGTCCTCCTCTGACTTATTGACTTATTTTCCATCATTTCTTGAATGTAGAGAGTACTTTTACTTAAAGAATATTAGGTCTGTTAATGGAGCAATGGCTCTTACTGTCTGTCTCTCCCTCTCAATCTTTCTTTACTCTCACTTGCTCTCATTACAAATGTGTAACTCTTTGAAAGTTTGTCTGACAAGCAAGATCAGGTTTTTCTTTTGCTGTCATGTCCCAGTACCTTGAACAGTGCCTGGATGCTTTCAGTAAATACAGTTGATCTCTTTGTTTTCAAAGGAGTATAAAGTTCTTGAAAACCTGTTGATTGTAACATTGAAGTTTGGTTGCCTTTAATGAAAACCTTATGTACAGACATTGCTACCTGTAAGATCAATGTCTAAAGAGTTACAGATGGTACTAATAATACTTGATAAACTTACTATGAAAATACTTTGAAAGACTATAGTAGTAGTTAGTTTATGTGCTTTGTTGATTTAAGTATTCACTTGCCTTTTGAATGATTTTCATAGTTGTTTTTAATCTTCTGTTCTTTGGATAGAACTTAGTGATATCCTCATGCTATAAAACTGTGTCAAGGGATAGGTCCTTAGTAGGACCTCAAAAAGATTTGATGACCAACCTGCTTACCATTAAGGCACTGTTTCTTAGTTAAATATAAAAAACTATAGTTTTCAATTATTAGAAATGGTAGAGGATAATACAAGTAAGAAATGGTAGCTACCCAATGGACTGGTGAATTACCATCATCTCAGGATACTTAAATAGTCCCATACACCTGCTGATCACACTCAGAGCAGAACCGTAGGTCTGGAGACAGGATTAAGTTTCACAGTGACTCCAGAGTCCAAAGAATAAGGGTGAATTTCAACATAGAAACTATCACCTTGCCTTTGAAATAAAATTTTCCAGCTATCAATTGCTTAAATCTTTCTTAATAGGCACAAACAATCTACAATTATTAAACCACAGTCCAGTCAATTTGTACAGTAGAGAATGTTTTAAGAGTTTGAAATTCCTAAGATTATTTTTTCAACTGTAACATAAAGTTCTGTTAGATTCACAGTCTTCTAAGCTAGATATTTTGAGGGCTCTAGAGCTCTGTAATATTCAAATCTTGCATGTTTTAAACCCAGCTTCCTGTTTTACACTTGTCTGTTGCTACAACATGCCCCTGGCAGCTTTCCCCATCGGCTGCAGTAGACACCACAAGAGCCCACTCTTCTATGCACCTACTGGTCTAAGAACACCTAAAGGAAATTAGTACACAGCTTCTCAAACTATGTCTACTAGATTTTGGGATGGTTAGAAATAATACTGATGGTGTGAGGCACTGGGCCCCATAGTGGCCATTGTTGGACTCTGTGGCGTAGATTACTTACATGACTGCAAACCTGGTACAAGGGGCTGGGGTGGCTCTCATTCTCAAGTCATTTCCTTCATGATTGCTTCTTAGCACACTTCGTCTCTGGCCCTGTTTAAATGCTCTACTGTTTTGTCTGTTCTCTTCACTCAGAAGAGCTTTTCCATTAACTAGAACATTAGTGTACTGGCAAATATATTCTAGGGAGCAGTGGGTTAGAATATTAAAGAATAATAATCAACTTCTATCTTCAAGGAAGACGATTCAATTTCTCTGGACCTCTGGATTTCAAAGACACAGACAAATTCCTAAACCCTCTATTTAGCGTGTGACTTTAAAAGTCCACGGCAACAGAACATTGGGCAGTATTCTTCTCCTTTTTAAATGATGACTTGAACCTGGTTCCTATTCATTGCTAGACTTAGGAAAAAACATTGGGGAAATCTTTCCTCAAGGTTCAAGTAAATAAAGAGATGAATCACTAAGTGAGCAGCAGATCATGTAGCAGAAAAAGCAATTTAATCCTAATCTTTTGTTCCTCTATTCTGAGTTTATGGAGTAAATATATAGTGTGCCAAGAATTGTGCTAGGAGTTAATTACAATCTAAGATTCATGTATATGTTTTACAATCTGGCTTAGTGGATAACACCTGAGTGCTTGCTGTGTAAGCATAAGGACCTAATTTCAAATCTCCAGCATCATCCCACAGCCCAGTGTGGTTACACATGTCTGTAGCCCCAGCACTGTGGGAGATAGCAATGGGAATGGCTAGAGCTTCCTGGTCACTAGCATGGCTCCTGGTGCAGCAAAGGATTTTAATAGAGAGAATATCCTAGAGATTGATAGTGCACAGTATTAGATATCCACCTCTGGTTTCCAAGTGTGTATATGGGCGCAAACACCCACACAAATATCCACACTTACACACATGGCGGTGAGAGAGAACCTCACTGGACAGCCAGACTAGCAGAATCAGTGAACTATATGTTCACTGATATACCCTCTCTTTAAAAAGGAAGGAAGACAGAAAGTAATAAAGACACTACCAATAGCCATTTGACCTCTATGTGTATGCTATATAAACATGTGCACACACACACATATGCATTTATACCTGCACATTATTTGTATACAAAATCATACAGCATATATATGTACATACATACAAGAATAATTGTATACATTATGATACAGTGTAAGTCTATTATGAATGTTCAATTAATGAAATGCTATTTAATAGTACTTTACAAATTTCTAGGGTTACACAAAAGTAGTAAAAGCAAAGTTTAGTAGAAATTTTGTATCATTCATAATATATTAAAACAAGATGACATGGGTAGTGGTGGTGCACACCTTTAATCCCAGCACACTGGAGGCAGAGGCAGGCAGATTTCTGTTGATTTAAGGCCAGCCTGGTCTGTAGAGAGGGTTACAGGACAGCCAGAACTACACAGAGAAACCTTGTCTCAAAAAAACCAAAACCAATACCAACCGACCAACCAGCAAACCAAAGAAACCAAAAAGAAAAGTTGACATCAGCATTTTGAATACAGATATTTTTATGTTTTGTCCACATTTTTTTTTAAAGACAAGATTTCTCTGGCTCTGTAGATCGACCTGCTTCAGACTCAGAGATCTACCTGCCTCTGCCTCCCTATTGCTGGGATTAAAGTTGTGTGTCACCACATCCAGCTGTACTGTCCACATTTTAATCTTAATATTTACATTGTTTAAAAGTGTCATACATACACGGACATAGTAACTGTGTTGAAGAGAAGAAATTATTCTAGAAGAATCAATTCTCTAGCAGTCCTCTTCCCAGATAATAGATTAAATATCTGCAGAATCTTTCAGATATCTATGTTTGCTTAAATTCAGCTAAACAAAGTATACAGTTATGTTTATTAAAACCACCAACTAACGTAACACTCATCTTTCACAGTATGTAGTGGAATCAGGGCCCGTCAATTCTCCATGTTGTCTCAATGTCAAACTACACAAATGAAAATACAGATATTTACTTAAGATTAAGTCCCAAAGAAATATATCTCTACCAAAGGATACAGGCACCCTCTTCTATGTTTAAAGAGAAAGAGAAAATTAGAATTGATAATTTTCCTACTTTTCTTTTATAGTCAAAATGTTTTGAAGTCTCAAACTATCTTTAAAGTATTTCAGCCAAGAGTCAAAATTTGTTAAGTAGAGTATTTCGAAGATTTATGAATTAAATGGAATCAAATCCATGAAAGGCTGAGTTTTCACTGGATCTTGTTGAACATGTGTGATACTTGGATCTCAACAACAGAACCTACTAACCAAACAGATAAATCTGTTTTAATGTAGCGCATACTAGTTTCCTAAACAATTCTACAACAATTTAAAATGTTATTAAATTAATCTCAATCTTTCCTATTTGCATTGTCAAAATTAAATATAAGCTAGTAATCCTCTATCCATTTATTATTTAGAAGATATTTTGCTATGAATAAAGTGAACAACATTTGCAAGCAACCTTTTTCCTTTTCTTTTTTCTTTGTCTCTTCTTTTCTTTTTCCTTCCTTCCTTCCTTTCTTCTTTCCTTCCTTCCTTCATCTTTTTTGAGACAGGCTCAAACCCTATATCTCTAGTGTAAAATTCACTATATACTAGGCTGATTTGAGCTCACAGTGATTTACCTTCTCTGCTTCACGAGTGCTTGGAATAAAGGTGATCATGCCAATGTTTATTCTTGAAGAAATACAAAATATTTAAATTTCAATTAATTGAAAGAATATCTGCATATTAAGCTCCAAATAAACACCACTCTAGAATTTGAATAATAATTCTGCATGATGTGTATTGCTTATGTTTTTTTTCTATTGCTGTTATTTTTAAACCTTGGTTTGATCTGATCGTGACCTGAAAAATGCATGAACACTGACTAAGCAAACGATGAGCGAGGAGCGGGAGGTATGCAGGTCAAATGGCTGACTTTGGGTGACAACTGTGCCAAGTACTATCTTGAACACATTCCTAACTCAGCATAAAGTCGTTATTAAAGATTTTAATATTCTTTGTTATCTGACAGTTCACGTATTCCCAGCTCACCTAGTTCTAGCAGGTATGAAATCAAAACAGAGCTGTCTACAACCCAGCATTTATTGGTTGTTAATTGAAATCTTACATCTTAAATAACTCAGATATTTACAAAATATGTGAAATGTAGTGAGATAAAACTTTCACACCATGTTTCTGTCCATAAACTGTAATATGTTTCAGGACCCTTGCACGTTTGAAACTGTGGAAAGTAACAAAACCTAGAGTTGATGCTTTTCCCACCCTACTGTGGACTAATCACTCACGACTGCTGTGTGTTTTGCACTGAGAGTTGTGATAGGAAAATTACCTACCAGAGTTTCACCGATAGAAAATTCGTTTTCATAGTAAATCTCAGCAACTTTACAATATGAGTTTGATCACTGATTAGAAAAAGTTTCAGCTTTGCTTTTGTTTGTTTGTTTGTTTGACTGGCTGATTGGGTTTTTTTTTGTTTGTTTGTTTGTTTGTTTGTTTGTTTGTTTTTAAGACAGGTTTTCTTTATGAAACCACCTTGGCTGTCCTGGAATATGCTTTCTAGACCAGGCTGATCTCAGACTCACAGAGATCGACCTGCTTCTGCCTCCTGAGTACTGGGATTAAAGGTAGGTGTCATGATGCAAGATTAAGTTTCAGCTTTTTTACTTAAGGAGACAATTTGCAACTTCTCCTTGCCATATCTGATCACTAGTGTCACTTCTCCTTTGTACTAAGGTCATCAATAATTAAAATAAGGGTGTAAGAAACACAAGTCCTAGGGTCCCACAGTAACAGATTTAATCTATTTTTAATCTTAAAGCTTAAGTGAATGGGAAATGGAGAGTGTACACAGTATGGACACTATGTAGGTATTGCTTGACAGAGATTTGGTTCACATCGCAGTAGGGTGAAAGGGTATGCTTGAAACTTAATCGTACTTCTTAGATCCAAACACTTTAAAATCCATTCATTCTTTTTGGAGTTCTCTAGAAACTGGAAGGAAGAGGGGATACAGTTAACTTCAAGTAACTAAAAGCAAGGAAAACTAAATTTTCAATAAAGTCATAATCAACCTATGATTATATTCTGAAAGTAAAATTTATCTGATGTTAAAAAAAACTATAAAAATATAAAGTAATCCAGGTGCTGGCAGTACACACCTTAATCCCAGCAGATAAGAGGCCAGAGGCAGGCAGATCTCTGAGTTTGAGGTCGGCCTGGTTAATCATAGTGAGTTCCAGGATAGACAGGCTGCTCTTACACAGAGAAATCCTGCCTTGAAAAACAACAGCAACAACCAAACAACAACAACAAGAAAGTAACTGCCACACTGAATAATTTCGTCTTGGTAATGGGTAGGCCATGGCATCATTATATATTATACATAATATATTAATATTTAATAATTAAATATATATTGGCCTGGCTGGTGGTGGCGCACTCCTTTAATCTTAGCACTTGGGAGGCAGAGGCAGGCAGATTTCTGAGTTTGAGGCCAGCCTGGTCTACAGAGTGAGTTCCAGGACAGCCCGGGCTACACAGAGAAACCCTGTCTCGAAAAACCAAAAAAAAAAAAAAAAAAAAATTAAATGTATTATATAATAAATACATATTCATTTAGTATCTACTTTATAAATCCAGGAGTATGATAATATTTATGACTTAAATGATTAATTAAAATTTAAAAGAGTTCATGTTAAAGTGATGAAATATATTGTGCAACTTTAGAGAAAAAGTTCTACAAATCTATTCTGTCAAAGATATAAAGCGTTATTTCTGATATTTATATACATTTAAATAGTTTCAGAAATTATAATTTAAAGTGGCTGGACGAAGTTGTGTTAAATCATAGAGTAAATAAATTATGTCATATTTTTGAAGACATAATGAGAACATCATCCATCAATGTATGGTAATCCCATTTGATTTTCATGTGATTATTATTCATGGCTAATCAATCAATAAATCAAAAGCTCAGTGCAAGGTGAACTGAAAAACTGATAATGAATAAATTCAAAATTATCTTACCTGAAATAAAAAGCAGCTAAGATAGATGGCTTGGGGCCTATATTATTCGATAATTGCATCTTTACTATTTCTCACTGTGATTTTAGGTTTTCATCATAGTGATATGATATTATAGTTGTCCCTCAGAATATATGCCCTGAAAACACCAAAATCTGTCATGATGAAGTTATATTCTCTCTATATGTTTATGTCTATGCCCCTCTCTTTCCATCTCTTTCTATGTCTATCTCTATCTCTAGAACTATAAACTCCAGCATGACAAATTTTGGTATATATGTATTTATATCTATGTATCTATGAATAGATATATCTATAAGTGATATATAGATCTATATTATGTATATTATATAGACAGAAAATATATTAAATACATCCTTGAGTGTAATACTTAATGTCATGTTAATGCTATACAAATAGTTATTAAACTGTAATTCTAGGAGCAAATGGTGAGAAAGAAGTACATTCTCAGCACAAACCATTTTTATCTCAATACATTTGATTCATTGTTGGTTCAGTCCATGGATGTAGAATGCTACGTTATGGGACCTAGAGTTTGGGAAAGTGGAGTGTTCATGTTCATAGATGGTTGGTATTAAACAAATTCAGCCTGTGTTTGAACTATGGATCTCAGAAATATACATTTCACATTTAATGATTAAGAATTCTGTGATGAGGGGAGGGTTGCTGTTTCTGTTCATGATCCATTATCATCAAGAGCAGTAGCCACAGTGACCACTGAGGCTTGAGTTTACTACGGTTCAATTTTATTATTTCTCCTTTATTAATGGAAAAATGCTTTTGTGACACTATGATTCTTTTCTTAAGTATAAATTTTCTAGGCAGATTTTGTTGCTTAGGCTTGTAACTCAGCATTTCTGGGCTAATTCAGAATTTCTCATGAGTTCAAGGCCAGTTAAGTGTTACATAGTGAATTTCAGGCCACCATGTGCTACACTTTGAGACTGTGTCTCAAAAAAAAAAAAATAATAAGTTTACAAGTAAATCTGCACAAACTAAGCTTTGCATTTAGAGTCTATTTTCCAAAAATTTCTTCGCTATGAGAATTTCAGTTTTTATATGTCTTGGGACAATTTAAGTAGGCTAAATAATGAAATATAATTCTATCCAAAACTAGTTCAGAAATAAGAGAAATTTTCATTTGTAAATGACTGAAATTGTTACACAATAATAAGGCACCTTACTTGATGAGACTTTTGCTTGAGTTGAAAGATGCAGTTGAAAAATTATTTTAAATAAGAGATTTAAGCTTTCTAAAACAATTTGAAAGACATTGCTAGAATAAAATTATGCTAAATCATGATATACTTTTGAGAAGATTCTGAATGGAGATTTGTTTAACTTATACTAAAAATACCAATGAGTTATACTTATTTTCATCTCTTTCTGTTTCTATCAACATGGGTTTTTTTTTTAATCAAGAATGTCCACACTTGCATTGAATTATTATAAATGTCTTTGTTATAAATTTTAATTCTTTATTTTCTTCTTGAGCATACTTACTTTTCTAAAGAACCACAATTAATGAATGGAAAGTTCATTTCTAAGACGATAGATACTGAAGATCATTCCATTTCTTTCTAAAATAAGTATGAAAAGTGAGTTTATGTCCAAGCTTGCTTCCAATAAGCAAACTTTGCTTTTCTGGCTTTCTGAGGAATGCTCCAGACAAGTGAATTAGAAGACCTCAGTTAAATAAAAGAGGAAAACCTGGAGGGAGCTATGACAAAGGAAAAGCAACTTCACAAATAAAAAAAAAAAGGTGTACTATAATATTATTAATTTTATTGGCCATCAAACAATGGTCATGTGCAATGTAAATATTGGCTATTGTTGATATAACTTCGTGTTTTATGTTAAATTGTTCTTGCTTTTCATGAGTGTGTCTTACCGAGTCAGTAAACTATGTGGCAAACACTAGTGTATGATACAATCCCCTGCGACAGAAACAATGAACTTGAGTTAAAGTCTACT
>JAJTUV010000425.1:452500-455000 GCA_021653895.1 Mastomys natalensis | reverse complement strand
CAGAGAAGCCTAGGAAAGGCTTAGGCCTCAGAGGCGCATGCTCAAAGCAGTGCGGGTCACTCAGCTATGGACCTTGCTCTGAACCAAACAGCACACAGTCAGTGTGTCAGATGGCCAAGCTGCAACCTTTGAGAAAATATTGACTATGTATCTTGGGGGGGGATCACTTTTATTAAAAATAAAAGCTTATATTTATATAAATAACTGATTTAGAAATATTACAGGACAATGTTTCTTTGAAAACCAAAAATTATTAATCAGCAAAATTCACAATTTAATAGTAACGTAGTTCATACTTTTCTAATCTGACACTTGACAATAAAAAAAAAATGAGAAATCATTAATCAAAAAGTGTTCTAAGTGGAAATAAAAAAAAAGAAAAGAATTCCAGGGTGAATTTCTTCTATTTCAAACAAACAAAAATAAAAATACTTTCATTTTAAACACTGTTTTCTGTATTTTTCCATTTTGTTAAGTTAAAATACAGATTAATTTGTTTCATTTTTATATGATGGGAAAGAAACAATCTGCCAAAAATAGTTTAGTCAGTTTCAAAAATATTTCTGAATAGAAGAATATAGATTGCTATATTTCATTTTATCACAGTATGCAGCACCATGAATAAGTGATCTAAAGTCAGTCAGTTGGAGATTGAGAAAGTAAGATCAGGAACCCAAGACTTTAGACCTGCCTTTCTAAATAAGAGACAGGAGTTGCCCTCATGTGTTTCTGGATGCTTTGTTATTTAAAATGTTCAAAAGTTGTTAGTTTAATCACTTGTTCTTTGATAAGCCAATAGATTGATTAAAATAAATTGAGGGGGGTGGTGGAGTTCAAGCTACCAAAATATGTCATTTTCTAACAGTCTTTGACCTTATAGTCTCCTCAAGAAGCTGGCAGTCAGACAGCAATTCAGGGACAGAGGGAGACATAGTACCATTTCATTTAATGAGTGTCAGTGTAGGTAGATTAGATGAAAGATATCACAAATACAGAAGAAAAAACCAAGCAGGAAGGGTGGGAGGAAAGGGTGGATGGAAGAATGGATGGATGGAGGAAAGGGTGGATGGAGGAATGGATGAATGGAAGAATGGATGGATGGAGGAATGGATGGAAGTAAGGAGAGTGGGAAGGAGGGAGAGTGGGAGAGAGGGAGTGAGAGAGGGAAAGAGGGAGGAAGGAAGGAAGGAAGGAAGAAAGGAAGGAAGGAAGGAAGAAAGAAGGAAGAAAAGGAAGGAAGGAAGAGGGGGCAGACTGGTATGGAACATGCATGTCTACACATAGCTATAAATATGCAGCATTTGTGAAGGTGATCATTTCTTGAGAATCTTACTGTCGTTTTTTTTTTTTTTTTTTTTTTTCCTAACAGCCCTCGTTGCTTGTTCTGTAGTCACTTAAATCTCTGCATTTCTCCAGGTAAAAGTCTCTGTGCCAAATGCTCACAAGTGAACCATTCTAGGACAGTTCTATGAATGGAGGCATACCATAGTGTTCCCAAGCTCACAGTAGGATTCCAGCTGATGTACAGGACAGGACTTTGTAATTCTTTCTATACTACTGTGACTGGATTGGTATTTAGTCAAAGTAAACTGTCTGCTGTCTTTACAACTTCAAAGATTAGTAGTCTGTCCTCTCACTGGGCGGAATAATTTAAATTTTAAGCTTCTAATGACGTGAATTTCTTACAGACTGCTATGACACAAATGTATATTCTCACATCAGGGCCATGTGGAAGTTATACATGCATAGATTGGATGAATGGGATGCATTCACATTTTAATTAGATTCTGGCCTTCTCTGAAAAGCTGCCATCTAAAAGAAAGCCATGTAACGCACATCAAATTACATTATCTGTTTTCCTAAATATCTACCAAAACACATCTTAAAGTTCATAAAAGAGGTAGAAAAACATGTCTGAAGGATCTCAAATATTTAATGAAAACTTATAATATCACCTAAATCCACAAATAAATGTATGCATGTGAGCACACATGTGTGCATACACACGAACACACACACAACCATACACACACAAACACACACTAAATAAAACCAACCAACCAAAATCTGTCACTATCAATTATACTTCATGTTCAGATTTCTCAGTAGCCTTATGTGAAAATATGTACAATTTTCAAAATTCAAAATGTCTCCATTTCTGTGATTAATTTTAACCAACACATTTTCTTTATTACATTTAGAATACTCTAAAATTGTTTGCTTTTTGCTATCAGGAGCTACATAGGAATCTACTGATCAAAAAGAAGAGTGCGTGTAAAAATCTTGGTATTACGCTATTTATCAATATTCAGAAAAAAAAAGTCTCACACTTTAAAAGTTTTGGATTCACACACAGCTATGGATTTCTCTAGAGGAATTCACAGAGAATTTTAAGCTTAGTGTTAACTGGCCAACGTAATTACTACTGGCTATAAAATTTGAAACATCCCAATGACTGTCTACTTCATTTAATGACATCTAATTCACTAAATGTGTGGCA
>JAJTUV010000425.1:290000-447500 GCA_021653895.1 Mastomys natalensis | reverse complement strand
GTCTAGGAAAAAAAATGGCTGGCAATTTTTACTAAGCACGTTTTATTTAGTGTATCAAAGACAGTTTTCCCTAACATGATCACTGTGAATCTTGCATAACAACACCATACAGCATAAATGACATATGCAATGACATTTACATGTGTACTGTCATGCAAAACTATTTCTTGCTAGACTGGATGTAGGACTGAGATGGAATAAGAAAAACATTCGGATTCAGTGATATCATTTTTCTAGCTACCATCAGTTATTTGGAAGAGATCCTTCAGGGAAAGATTATTAAGCAGAGAATAAAATACCTCATATTTGATCGTGCTGCCCAGTGCCTTCATTGTCAGGTTACTCATACTGCCAGACATTATGCCTAACTGAATAGAAACTGAGACAGTCTAATAGGACCCAGAGGATGATACAGATTCTTTTAAAAATTGGATATACAAATTCCACTACTGCAATTTCAAAACCACAATAGTATAATAAATTCTCATAAATAAAAAAGCCCAATAACATTTTATGAAATAGAACCATATTCAATTCACACTGACACTTATTTGTTATAAATTACTGTTTTCTTTATTCCTTTTCGTACGATACTCATAGAGATTTAAGTTCTTAGATTCCGGACACACATTTCAAATCCAATATAAACTGTGGCAGTAGCATGAAAACACATTTAACGATTCCCCTCGTAAGACATATTAAACATGATTGCTCTTTATACATGGAATCAGAGTGATAATGCCAGACTTCCTGATTGAACGGATGCCCCTGTTTTTTCATTTATCTAGATAGCTATTTTTGTGGTTACTGAAGATAATACAATTCATATTCAGTTTCTCTCATAAGTGGTCATTTCCTGTTTTACATAATTAACTGATCCAGAGGGCCAAGCAGACAAGGTAAATAAAAATATTCCTTAGCAGCATTCAGCATTAATGAAGATGTAGAACGCAGCAGAAACCTGACTGAAATGTCAGGCAGCGGAATCGCAAAACTCAAGTTGAACATGGGCTCTCTCTTGTTTGCTCGTCACTTTGGTCAAGCTGTTTAATTTCTCTAAGGAACTAGTCCACTGACAGTGGGAATGGTAAGGGCGCCTCTTCCACTGGGTTACTCTCAAGATAAAGTTCGATCATTCATGTCCCTCTTTTCCTCTCTACCTTGCTAAACTCCTGTTTCAAGAAACCCAATAATACCTTATAAATTGCCTCATTTTACACAAATGAGATATTGAGTCCCTATCTGCTCTAGATGAAGATCTTCAACAAACAAACAAACCCCCCAAGTTTGAGAATCTTTTGTTACTGACTGACAATCAGAATGTAAAACACAGGACAACACGATAAAATAAAAATTGGGGGAAAGGGGGTGATGTCACTCTTCAGCAAATGTACCTCTATACTTTCTGCTGTCTATTTAAAAGGAATATTCAGTTTAAAAAGCAGATATAAAATATATGTCAAAGTTTGAGGAGACAACTCAGTTAATGAAGTGTTGCCTTCTCAGCATAAGGACCTGAGTTCAAATCCCAGAACTTATGTAAACTGTCAAGCACGTGGGTGCACGTTTGAATCCCTAATGCTAGGGTTATAGTAGTAATAGGTGCTGTCTTAGTTAGGGTTTTTTATTGCTATGATGAAGAGACATCATGACCACAGCAACTCTTATAAAGGAAAGCATTTAATTAGGGCTGGGTTGCAGTTTCAGAAGTTGAGTCCATTTTCTATCCTGCAGGCAGACATGGTGCTAGAGAAGGAGCTAAGAGTTCTCTATCTTCAGCAGTTTAGCAGACGTAACTGAGAGCCACATTGGACTTAGCTTAAGCATATGAGACTTCAAAGCCTGTCCTTACAGTGACATATTTCCTCTAACAGGCCACACCTACTTTAACAAGGCCACATCTCCTAATAGAACTACTCTTTATGGGCCTAGTACTCAGACCCCTGACTCTCTCGGGGTCATTCCTATTCAAACTACCATACATGAATTCTCGAGACTAATTGGTTAACCAGTCTAGATTACTTGGTAGATTCTGGATCAGTGAGATGTGATCAGAGCCTGAGAAACAACACCCAAGGTTAACCTCCAGTCTCTACATCCATGGGAAAGAATGGTTTGGAAAGGTCTCTGACAGGCAGCAGCAAGCTAACGTCTGAAGAGCACAAAGGGGCAGCCTGCAATAGGAGTAATGTAAAAACTTACAGGAAGTGTCACTCCAAGTCCCTTGGTCAGAGGCATAGAGGAGATGAAGCTACCCAGCACTATGCCTGCTTGCATGCCACCATGCTTCTTGTCGTGGTGATAATGGACTAACCTCCAAAACAGAAAGCCAGTCTCAATTAAATGATTTTTTTTTTTTTATAAGAGCTACCTTGGTTGTGGTCACAGCATACAGGTAGAGGAAGCTACAGATCTTCACCGGGGCCTCTATTTCCATTCTAATAGGAGAGTGACTGATTCTCCAGGGCTGCCATAGCTTCCTGTGTTCCCCCAGGTTTCCTGCCATGATGATAAGAGACTAATCTCTGGAACTGTATGCAAGCCCCAATTAAAAGCAACTAATTACTTAATAGCTGTAGAAAAAAAAAGTGCTCTGAAAGAGAAAGCAAGCCACAGTGATAGCTGTTGGTTGAAACCCAGAGAAAGCTGTCTGGGATCAAATGAGCTCGGGATGAGAAGTGTGTTGCAAAAAGTAATAATGACCTCACAAAATCCAGGTGGGAGGCAGGGATGTGAGTTTTAAGAATGGGTGGGGATGGAGGGAGGAAAGGTAAGGCAGAAAGTGACATAATTCCATTTTAATTAAAAATGTAAAAAAGCAAAAGAAATAAAAGAATAGAACGAAGCCATGAGTAATACACTGATGCCTAGTCAAGAAATTAATATAATTAGACGATAATGTTCTTTGTCTCTGTCAATATGGAGTTGAGGCAAAAATTGAGTCGTGATGGTTTGAATAAGAGTGGCCCTCATAGGCTCATATCTTTGAATGCATAGGGAGTGGCCCTATTTGAAAGGATTAGGAGGAGCTACCTTGTTGGAGTTTGTGTGTCCTTGTAGGTAGACCTGTGTTACTGGGGGTGGGCTTTGGGCTTTCAGAAACACAAGCCAGTCCCAGGGACTCTCTCTTCCTGCTCCTTTCAGATCTGAATATAGAACTCAGCTACTCCTCCAGCACCACTGCTTCCTACATGCCACCATGCTTCCCGCCATAATGATAATGGACTAACCTTCGAAAGCATATGCAAGTCCCAATTAAATGCATGAGTTTCAAGAGTTGCTATGGTCATAGTATGTCTTCACAGCAATAGACACCTGACTAAGACAGGTCAGAAGTCAAGTTGTGTGAGGAAGAAAGCTTGCAGTCATAGAGAAAACGCTACTCTTTTCATAAAGGAGGTTATGATCAGAGTGAAAAGTAGATGCTCAATTAGTAGCATATGAAACGAGAGAGTTTTAGTGTTTTAGTTTTCTAAAAAGCAAGGACATTTCTCTGTCTGTACATTTCTCTTTTGATCTAAACAATCTGATAGTGAGTGAAATGTCAGTGAGATGGAAGGAATGGAAGCAATTATTTATTCTTAAGTATTTTACTTTTGTTTGTAACTGCTAATGGTGATAATCTTGTTTTCCATTATTGCTTTTCTTTGAATGATGAATGAGTTTATGAAAGCTCTGGTTACCTCCACTTGTCCTTTAGACTATAGTGTAAAACAAAAGGCTTAAATGTAAAAAATAAAAATAATAAAATTTGAGATGAAATAGAAAATAATTATTTCACAATCATAGAATCAAAGGGAAGATCCAGAGGAAAACACAAACCCTGGAACCATAAGGGAAACTATCAATATTATCAAACATATTTTTAAAATATGAACATCAATGTTTTTAATTTAAGTTTGCTTTCATTATTAGTTATGTTTTATTCTATTTCATATACAAAAATGTTTTCCAAACATTGTAATCCAGAGCTGGCTACTCATACATGCACACACACACACAGAGAGATATATTAATTCTTCTCTACAGTTATATATTCTTATAAAAATTTCCAGAGCAAAATCACCAATATAATAATACAAAAGTAAATTAGGGGTGCCCCTAGTAACATGGCATTATCTAAAAGGATTTTTGTCAGGCTGGTGAGATTTTTCAGTGAAATATATGGGGATAGAATATTAATAAGCAGGGACTCAAATTTGAAATAAAAAGATAAGGTGAGAATTAGACAGAATGTATCAGAAATCTTCTTGACCAGAATGGGAATAGAATTTATAACCTTGTGAATTGTTATTCTTTGGTTATCAAAAGCATGATAAACAGTTTTATTTTATATAACTGACAAAACCTGAAGGTAGTAGACAGTCACTAGCTGGTTGTTTTAGAAGTATTAAAAAAACATTCAAGTGAGATTCAAGCCATGTGTTTTCACCTGACTATAGCAGTATTTTACTCAACTTTCAGTCTCCCCAAAAGTGATGGGTACACTTCCACATTGCTAACTTTTTTTTGGGAGTTGTTTCTGAATTTATCAATTTGTTCATTCAGTTGTTCCTGTAGAGAAGACAATGAATTTATTTCTAACATGTAACTTATAACGTATCAAAACCTACAAATTTATCTCTGTACAAGTTTGACATCTTAAACATGACATGTATATCAAGATCGGTGAGACTCCAGGAAGAGTAGGGGTATTGGCTGTTCTTTCTGAATCAGGCATGGAAATATACCTGCACTGCTCTCCCAAACACTTAGCCTTGGACAACAGATGAGATGCTTCTGGACCCCTCCCCTTAAGTCTTAGGAATCAGATCCTATCATACCCTTTCCTCCAAGAAGCCATATTATTTTTCCATGTGAAACTTAAAGGAACCAAGCATAGTAGAACAAACAATGCCAGACTCCTTCAAGAGGAATTAACAAAATCTCTGCTATTCAGTTTTGTTCATATAAAGGTCTTTCAATGCATCCTCTGTGGATAGTTTTAAGCATTTTGCATAATGAATTTAATTGATGTTTCAGTCTTATTCCATTTCCCTCTACTTTTGTTTTAGTGTTCACTCCCTCAATCATCTGTGCCCCATTTCCACTCTCTCCTACTCATTTTATCCACTTAATTTTATCAAGGAGGCAACCATACTTGTTCACAGTTGGATTATATGGTAGCTATGTTTTATTAGTAGAGCAACACAAAATTTCTATGGATACAACTGTTGTGATACTATTACCACTGAGGACCACTCCAGAGGTGTTTTGTTTTGACAAAGAAAAGAGAGATGCAACTTCTCCCTAAGTTCTAGGTCAAGGCTGGGTAGAGTGAATGCATGCAAAGACATCACCCTGAAGGCCTTTTAATGAGAAGAAAAATATTGGAAATCATTCAAAAGGAAATATTAATTATTTTTGAAGAACACAATTATTGAAAGTCCTTTACATTATCACTTTTATTTCCTTTTAGTGCTGGTGTAGGAGATGATGACTATGAAAAAAACCAATGAAAATCTTGATAGAGTATCTTCTGAGAGACTTGAATGCACTGCTTTCATTACAGGCTTGTCAGCATGGCAGACTCCTAAATCCCAGAGTGGGAAGGAACAGGGCTACAATCAGACTAAATGAATTCTAAGTGTCTTCATAGAAATTTCTATTGATAAACCAGAAGGAAATTAATAACAAAGTTCTTATGTTATGAACAAGACCGAGTGCCTAGATACACATCCCTAGCCTCATAACTCACAAACATTGGTTTAGATTACAGCAATTGCATAGTTGCTTTGAAGAGCCCAAACTGACTCCCTACAAAGTCCTAAATACATACATTCCTATGACTTCACCAGAGAATTTCACAATTTGTCTTCATAAAACATATAGCATTGAAATAGCAATATCAGTATAGAAAAAAGCAATATGATAAGGGTTAGTTCAATTAGGACATTTCATTTTCCAATGCATCATTCACATTATTTAGTGTCTTTATCAAGTAATTCTTGCTGTCTGTTGCACATGCAAACATTCTTACTGTCCCATTGAAAAAAAAATCTTCTAACAAAATGTACATATCTCCCTTTAAACTGTGAACCTTGAAGATAAAAGATGATAGATCCATTTATGAGCTTAACTCTTTTTCCTTGTAATCACAGTATATTCTGATTATACCAAACTGTTTTATAAACCTTTTGTTTTCTTGTCTTGTAAGTGCCAGATATTTTACATTTATGTTGTATGACAAAATACAGGGTTGGATGGGATGAATTCCTCTCTTCAGTTGGAAGGGTTTACTGTCTTTGAATACATCTTTTCTAGCTTCTTCTTCAGTGACATATCTTACCTCAGACTGGTTTGAACCATTACTCTAATAGGCTAATGTAACCATCCTGTATACATTATCTACTTTAGATTACTTACAAGTAAACAGAGTGTTTTAGCATACAGCTTCACTGACTGAACCATAACTGAGATAAATCCTCTGGAGGCCTTGCTGTAGTAGCTAATGCTCTGTCAGTACTTAGTGTCAGCTTTCCTCTTACTGTTACTATAGAACAAAAGACCAACCCCTTTATGGATACCATTACCAAGATTCTCTAAACCTAACCCAAGCCTCTATGGCTCTGTCTGTGAAGCTGCCCTTCACAGAACACAATTCTATGCACTACCAAAAGGCACCTGTCTATCACATTGTGTACCTTTTCCTATTTAGTTTTCTGTTTCTGGCTCTATAGAGAGAAATGAACACAAAGGGATTCACAACCCAGATGATTTCCGACACTGGTCTGAAACCAGACCAGGCAGTCCTCTGCTGTATAAGTGTTGGGGGCCTCATATCAGCTAGTGTATGCTGCCTGGTTGGTGGCTCAGTGTCTAAGAGATCCCAGGGGTCCAGGTTAGCTGAGACTGCTGATCTTCATATGGGGTTGCCCTCCTTTTCAGCTTCTTCCAGTTTTTCCCTAACTCAACCACAGTGGTCCCCAACTTCTGTCCATTGGCTGGGTGTAAATATCTGCATCTGACTCTTTCAGCTGCTTGTTGGGCCTCTCTTGTACGGCTGCCATGCTAGGGTCCTGTCTATAAGCATACCATATAAAGATCAGCAGTCTCAACTACCTGGTCTGGACTCAGTCAGAGAAGACACACCTTACCCTCAAGAGACTTGAGGCTCCAGTGAGTAGGGAGGTCTGGTGGATGGTGGGTTTGAGGGCTGGGAACGGAGAGTGGGAGGTGGGCGGTGTGAAAGAGGGATATCCTCTTGGAGATGGGGGAGGATGAATGGATGAGGAACAATCAGAAGGCAGACCAGGAAGGGAATAATGACTGGACTGCAAAAAGATTAGAGAAAAAAATAATAATTAAAAAACACTGAAACAGAAGGCTATAAGCTATTGTAAACAGGCAGCTTCTGTGGAAATTTACCAGACTGAGTAGTCATAGGTCTTATAAATAGGCAGCCTCGGTGGACAGTACCAACTTAGATAAGGACAAGTGAATCATAGGCAGAGCCATAGTGACCTGTCCCCTGAACCTACATTCAGCTGATACCCTGTTCTGAAAGGTATCTGTACTCTCCCTGAACACCTATGCTCTGGTGTCGTTCCCTTCCCCACATCCTGCCTTTTTGTGTTTATAACCTCTGTGTAAATAAGTAACTTATGATGTGATTTAAATAACTAAATAAAAAAAAATTTAAAAAAAAAGAAAGAATTTGGGGCCAGCCTCGGATACGTAGCAAGATTAAGACAAAGACATGGATAGACAAAAATAAAAAATAATACATGAGTTAAAAAAGAAGTCATAATATAATTCAAAAGGCATTTTAAACTGAACATTTGGACTGAAATAGATCTGGTCAGGATGGTAGAGCAAACACTGTACTTAACGCTTACTCGTATATATTAGGATCAGAGAATAAAAAAAATAACAGTGAACTAAGAGTCCTCTTTTATAGATTACAAAAAGAAATGCAAATCAAAGTCAAACAAAGAAGACAAGAAATAATAATTTTGAGACTAGGAAGTAGTGAGGCTGAAAATAAAAAATCTGGATTTGAGGCATAATGTAAAACAGAAAATAATAAAGCTGCTATAGAAGAACAGGAGACACATATCGGTGATCTACACAAAAACTTCATCCTTTTCAAATACTCTCAAAATAATGAGTGGTCAAGACAGCCTACGATAAAGTGCCTCTATACCACATATCTGATAATACTTGCATCCCCAAATAAAGAACGAATAGAACATAGTAGCATCAAAAATTCAATCAAAATACATGGACAGATACTGGACCAACGAGAGGAAACAGCAAAAAATACGTAGAATTTCATACAATACATGCCATTAAAGAGTTAAAAATTAAAATTGCATGCCAGTACACACTGTTATAAGGGTCAAAATCCAAAACATGGATGCATCAAATGTTAACAAGCTTTCTCACTGCCATTCATTGATGGCAGAAACACATATTGATACGTTCACTATGAAGCCAGTTCAGCAGTTCCTAATAAAGTTAAACATTTTTATACCACAGAAATCATCAATCATATCCCCATACTCTTTCAGAAAGGTCAAAGGTGTATGTCAACACTCCTGACTGCATGCTGTGTTTATAACAGCTTTATTAATAATTAGTTAACTTGGAAGCAATCAAGATGTTCTTCAATAAGTGACAAGATAAATTCTGCGATATACATACAACACGAGTTGTTGTTGTTGTTTTTTTTTTTCCAGAAGGAAAAGGTAAAAAGAATTAACTGTTATGCCATGAATAGATAGAGAAACCCCAGAGGCATATTATCAAGGAAAAGAAGTGGTGCTGAAAAGGGCACACTGTATGATTTTAACCATATGGCATTCTAGAGAAGTTGGAACAATTGCTATGTTGAAAAGATCAGTGGCTTCTCAGGATTGGAAAGAGGAGGGTGGATAAATATGGGCAACAGGAGATGTTTCAGTTTCTGCTACATTTCATATTATAATGAATACACGGCATTAAAATTGGTCAAGATGCAAAGAACTGTAAAAAAAACTGCACAAATCCTAATACACCCTTCAGGCTTTAGTTAATAACAATGTATTAATATTGGCTCATCAACTGTAACAAATATATCACATCAAAGCAGGAAGTTAACTCAAAAATAAATTAGGAAGCCAGGTAGATTATATATACAATACTCTACTTTCTGCCTGTTTTACTTTTTCCCTGTATACCTAAAAGGATTTTGTTAAAAGTGTATATTAACTATTTTAAAAGTATATCTGTGATTTTAAAGAATGTAGAAAAAAATAAGTAAAATGATAAACTTTTAAAAAACAATTGTAGTTGTGTCAGTCAATACTGACCTATAAAATAATGAAATAACTAGTATTAGAACTGAACTTAAAAAAAAAAGCCAGCAGTGATGGCACAGATATTAAAACATGAGGATATTATGAAAATTAATGTCAGTGAATTTAATACTAGATATGTTGGTTAAAATCCTGAAAAAAATACTTTATCAAAAGTTGCAGAAAATCCAAAAAAAATCCCATGTGTATTAAGAAAATTGAACTAGAAAGTTTCTCATAAAAAGATCTTTAGGCCCAACTGATTGGAGCAGTGAATTCTTCAATTTAACAAATAATACCAGTGTTACATACTCTTCTTTACACTTACTTTAATATCCCAAATTAATCATAAGATTTACTACAGTAAGTTAATAAAGAGAAAGATTATAGGATTATCACAGTGTATGCAGGAAAATAGATATAAAATCAACACTTGTTCTGGATGAAAACCCTTGGCAGATCAGGAATATATGGGGACTTCTTTCCAATATGATAAAACATCTATAGAAACTCACAGCAAACATCATATTTAAGGAATACACAGTGTTCCCCAGAGTGGGCGAGATAGGTAAAAATTACTTTTATTCTGACATCTATTTATCACAGTATTGCAAGTGCTATATGCTACAATGAGACAAAGATAATAAGAAAGGCAGCAAGAACTTTTAGGTGTGGCTCCTGGTAGACTATCAATATCCATGCACATAAGCAGCATTAATTGGGCTCAATAGTGGAGAATTCTGGACAATTTAGGATATGTGATTGCAGGGTAAATATGACCAAAATCCAAAAAAACTTTTTTTAAACAGTTTGGTGGCTAATAGAAAGTTGAAACTTTATATTTAAAGGAAAATTGTCATTAATTGTAACTGGTTTATGAATTAAACTCTTTTTATAAAAAAAAGTAGTAAGAGGATTGAAAAAGAAAGAAGGAAACTATTACTTTTCATAGATCAACACGATTGCAAGTGTAGAAAATACAAAAGAAGCTTGAGTCTGTAGGAGGAAACTGGAACTTAATGTTGCAAGAAAAAGTCAGTATATAAAGAACTATAATACAGAGTTGCTGGAGGGACAAAATGCTGTGGTCCAGCTGCAATACTTGTTACAGGAGTGTGTCTACTTTATGAAAATGTATGTCACTATGAAAACTGTCACTAATACAATTCTGTGTATGTTTTATGTCATAAACCTTTGGCATCCCTTATAGGACACAGAATTTTGATTTTACAACATGAAGGCATTCTAGAAACTGATTGCACAACAAGGAGTTATATCTAACTTTATTGAGCTTTCAGTTTAGTGCACTTTCAATTCTACTTTATATGTTTGTTTTCATATTGTGTTAAAATTCTAAAGGTTTATTTATAAATAGACAAACGCCATTAAGAAACAAATGCTAGAAATATGTTGAATCTTAATAACATGAAGAAAAAGTAAAAATGAGTAATGAATAAAAAAATCCACTTTCTCCCCTCCCAGCTGAGCAAAATGTCAGTGTTACTACCATGATGGAAATCACAATTCCTCAGTGGGGAAGTTGTATCCATTGTAAGATACAGTACTGAGGTAATTACAGTACCTCTGTGGGAAGGACCTATTCTGTGTCTTCACTTTTTCACATCTCTAAATATAAAGTCTGTATCTTATTATTGTGATAAGACATGATGACTAACGCCACTTATAAAAGAAAGTGTTTATTTGGGGCTTCCAGTTTCAGAGGTTTAGAAGCCATAGTCATTGGAGGAGCATGAGCACAAGAAGGCATGCATGGGCCGGAGATGTAGCTGATTGATTACATCTTGAGAACAACCATGAGGCAAAGAGAAATAACTAGAAATGGTGCGGCCTTTTGAAACCTCAGAGCCCACCACAAGTGACACACTACCTCCAAAAAGGCCACACCTCCTAATCCTTCCCAATTAGTTCCACCAACATGGGACCAAGTAGTCAACTATTTGAGCCAATGAGCTTCATTCTCATTCAAACCACCACAGCACATGTGCCTTAGTGTTGAGAAAAAATATGAGATGTTTCATAGTCGAGCAATCTGGTCTGATTTGCATGCCCTTGGTATGTGAAACAGATTTAAGATAAACTTAACCATCTATTTACTTTGATCATGAACATACTCACAATACAATCCAAAGTATGTTGTCTTCAGGAGGGGGCCAGTGTCTCATTTTGGTACTGATTAACTTGTATGTTGAATTACTTTGTTTTTAGTTTTCCATGTGTGTATATGAGTGCAGTGGGTGTGTATGTATATACCTGCACATGTGTGTGTATGATCATGGGTGTATGTGTGTGAGCACAGACATATTTGTAAACCTGTTGTTATGTGCACATAGGTCCCTAGTTCAATGTCAGAGATCACTTTTCTATCTTATTCTTTCTGAGGAAGGGTTTTGTATTAAAACACAGATTCACTTAAGTGGCCACTAACCAGCTTGCTCTAAGAATCCTATCTCCTCATTAAAGGCTAGAATTAGAGTAGACTCCCACATCTACTCAGCATTATGTAGGGGAATCACAGGTCTGTTCTTCTTCCTTGCATACCAAGTGCTTTAAATGCTGAGCCATCTTACATTGCTGATAGTAATTAATGCTTAAGTGGACTAGATCTTAGAGACATGAGGATTTTAAGGAGACATGATTGCTTGCATAAGTCGGGATATTCAGGGATATTATTTCCATGTCCCTTTTACATAGAAACATCAATCATCAGTCAATATTGGATGGACTATATGGGATAATTCTAATATAGGTGAACAAATACATGTTGTCATAAAGAATTATCCTTCTTTAGGGTTGACTAGGGTATGATTGGATGTTACAAAGACTCTATTATTGGGTTTGGGGAAAGGACGTTTGTTTTGATGAAATGCCTACACTAACCTGAAAGGTGTTTGTATTCTTTAGACAGGTTTAACTTCTTAAGTGTCTAGCATGGGAAATGAATGCTGGCTGGGTTTGAACCCCAAATGCCATGTGACCTATGTCCTTGTGTGGAATGCATTTTTCATAACTGTACTTAGTTACACAGTTCAAAAATGCCTTGTTTCAGCAATTCAATACAGTTGTCATCTTTGCCCACATTCATGGTAAATATCTGGGCCTCAGATTCTTTCATGAGAATCTCAGTGTGTAATGATACGCATGGAACGCTGATGAGACAAAAGAAGCCTGAGAATTGATTGGGCTCTTGTGACATTGAAATACATCTCTCCCTCGTTTGAGCAATATCATGTTAGCAAAGAAGTTTAAAAGTATTCTCAATGGAATTATGATGGGATATTTCAGCGAATTTGCCTTCAATGAACTTCCTATCTATTTGAAGAGCACATCTAGACTTCAGGTAGTGTTAGTTGGACCTTAGGTTGTTTATGCCTACTACTGCATTGTGTATTTTCTGATCTCTAGGTGTGTAATTATAACTTTCAGATTTGCATAAATATATGCACACAGAATAACATTTTATGTTTGTAACTGTGATCTAAAATATACATCTTCAAGATATGAGCAAAGAGAACAGCTCTCAATTTTTTCATACACACACACAGGCACACACACACACACACACACACACACACACACACAAAACCACACACAGGCTTTTGTGTCTGAGCTGTAATGTTTCTGAATTACTTCTGATTAACAAAGAAAATGGTCAGCTACTTCAATGTCTGTGATTACATCACAGTACAATGGAGAAAAGTCACTAATGGGTGCCTCTGAGGTCAGGACAGAGATTGTAGCTTTCTAATTTGTTTATTAATGAGCCCAGGACAGGACTGTGTTTGTAGAATGCCAAGCTGTGTTAAAAGAATAAAATTGGAATTAGAGTTAAAACCCTAAGCAGCAGACTGACAATACTATCCTAATGTATAGCTTTGGAAATAAATAACCTTTTTCCAAATGTCTGGGATATGTTTGGAGAGGAACTTAATCAGAGAAACTGCCAGTCTTTCATCAAAGGCACGAGGAAAATGGAATATTCAAGATGCTGAAAAGAATTACTGCAAATATATGTGCACTTTTGGTCACTGCTTTTTGATGAAGAAAATATTGTGCATAATAACTCAAGAATGTATTTAACATAAATTATATTTGCATGAATTATGTTTATTCATATGGTCAGATACATAATGGCTTGCTTGATAAATGGCTGATTAGTCTTATAATCAGCCCAAGAGGGACTTGCTGCAAAAAATTCTCTCTTGGGGGCATCTGACTTTCTAGATATTTTTCATGCGCTTCTACAGACTGAAATGGTACCAGATATGGGTAACCAAAATAGTGTCACCCCAGCTTCCTGTTTTCACTTCAGACTTTGCATTCTTAGGTTGGGATGCCCGGGGAAATTTAACAAAGGCTTACAACCAACTCCAAAGCTTCTAGAAGCAAAGCAGAGTGATCAATGGCAAACTGCTTTGAGAAAAGGAGGCTACTCATAAAAGAACATATACAGGTGAACCATGATATCGCACGTTGGTAATGTGAAGAAAGTGAGATGCTTCTGATGAGCATACAGAGTGGCTGGCTTTTTCACTGTGCATGGATGGCAAGATCACTGCCTGCATCCAGCACCAGCACAACATGCTCATTGTAGAATGAGCCTTTAATATAAAGAGGAAATACTTTCCCTCAGTTAAGCACCCTTTGTCTGTAGAAAGCAGCTATCATTTCCACTCCATGCCCTGTCTAGGCATTATTCTCATTCCTCATGGCTCTTGCTTTAAGTTGACTTCAACTGTCACATGTAAAGCAAAATTACCCTGAATGCTCTTCACTCTAAACACTCTGATTGCTTATGGTTGCTTATCTGCTGGGCAATTCTAGGCTGTTCACTTTATACCATCATATGCTTATCCTTGTTGATCATTAGGCCATTTTTGGTTTTCCATAGAATAGCTTTATGGGGATCAACACTTTGATTGTTAATTTTACTGTGATGCTAAGCAAAGTGCTTATGCCTAATCTGATGCTCAAACAGTGGTGAATAAAAGAATTAAGTCTCTATAGAACAATGCATCTCCGTTGATAACAACAGAACTATCAGTATTCTTACTATGTATGAGTTTATGCATCTATTTCCTTGGCAATATTAGGAATACTTTCCAGAAAACAAATTATACTTGGAAAAAAACACACAAGAATAAGAGTACATATTTAAACCCTATATTATATATTATTAAATGTTTTCAAGTAGAATGTTCTAATACCAATATTGTTTCAGTGGAGACTGGATCTGTGAGTGTCTAAGATTATTGAGTGCCTGATAAAATAATGAGAATGGATTGGAGTTCTAAAAAGCAGAAAACTTGATATAGTTATGTGGTAGTTAATTATAACATGGAAAGTTAATATAGTAAAACCTGTAAGCAAAGAGGATAATAATCAACATAGAGAAATTAGAACAACATAATTTTCATATTTCTCTCAGTTATTTAGCAGGAATGGTCAATTTGATCAGGCATTATGTAATTAGCTTTATGAATTATAGTGGTATCTTTTCCTTATTAATATTGTTGTTTTATAATTTAGACTATTATGTTGTAAGTAATATGCAGATTCCTTTTATGAAGATGACACATCTCAAAGCTTGTAGAACTGTTATAAGCCAGAGAACTTATTTTCTCTTCTCCTTTTTTATTTTTCAGTTTCCCTGCAGATAGTTTAAAACCCTGGGAAATGATCTTAATGTGATAAATATAGACAATAAACACAGTCTTATATATTGAAGATTTAATTCTACATATTGACATTTAAAAATTAAGGGAAACCTCAATTTAGAATGTTGTTTCAGGAGTTGCACACAAATAAGAGGTATGTACTCTTACAGATATAGGCTTGACTTAAATGCTTACCACCCTCCAGATTCTGGAGCCCAAGTTTTCCTTTGCACTTTTGATTGTGTTTGAAACAGTCCTAGGACTAGAACTGTCTCTGACTTGCTGCATTCTCTTTTTGAAAAGCTTCTTTTCATTTAACTTACCATATTCATTTTCTGTCCACTCACACTGTGTAACAGAGGAAAGGTTGACTGTAAGTTCACTAGCACAGATTGTGTCTTTCTTCTCGCAAGGGTGAACTCACTCGGTCTTCTGTTTACTAAGCTTGGCTAAAACAAAGCACTGGTCAGGCAGCTGTGAAAATGTATGCTGCCACTAACTGTGACTGACAGCCTAATTAAATTGGGTTGGGGGGGTAAGTGTTGGGTGGATAGCCCAATGTAGAGAGAAGATTTGCCTAAACTGAAACCATCATTAACCCCGGGACACACAAATTTGATAGGTTGACCAGGATTCTTTTATTTCCTTTAGAAAGAGTTTATGTATTTCATTACATAAAGAAATTATGTAAAAGTTATTTAACAAACATAATTCAACCTATTATTAAGGAATAAGCAATAATATATATGGATAAAACAAGCCACATTTTGACAGAGAACTCAACTATATTGTTATTTGTATGTTAAATTCACATCTCTGAACACACAGTTTTCTATAATATAATTATATTATAGATTCTTATAACCTCACTAGAGAATAGTATGTAATAGAGCTGGCATTTCTTTAAACTAAAGCCTTAGTATTTTTAAGAGAAGACCTGCTGTTGTTTTATGATTCAGTGAAATGCTTTGTATAGTATTCACATTGTTTTAATAAATACATATGCATGCATGCATGCATTCATGAACATACCCCCATGTACTTGGACATTTTTACTGGGCATACTAAAACTGTATAGTGGGATAGGATGTTTTCTTTTTTAGTCTGCTAATGTGAACTTAGCTTTATGAGGATACTCCAAAATTTGATATCATTTAAGCTAAAGATACACCGCATACTCTCAAATGCTTTCACCCATCCCCCCTTCTCCTCTTTTGTCTCTCTTTTATTTGAGAAAATGCCAGACCTGATTTGAACTCACAAGTCTCCTGCCTCAGCCTCCTGAATGCTCAAATTCCAGAACTGCTTCATCAAACCCAGGAAGTAAAAGACTTATTCCAACTACAAATAAAACCAAAGGAAAGCATTTACCACATCGTATTTAAGAGTCAGTAGACTGGGCCTCACAGAATGTACTGATATGGTCTTGAAAGAACTGGATAAAATAGGTATTTGTAACCACACGAACAAAAGAAGGACAATGAAAACTAAGGGGAGTTCAGATGACTCTCAGCTGTTTTGTTATTCAGCCCACAGACATGAACTTAGTGCCTCAATTTGTTGTAACGAAAAATGAGAACTAATTCATTATTTGAAAAAAAAAAAAAAAAAAAAAAAAAAACCACTTGAGGCAAATGGACATTCACTGAAATATCAAGCTGGTGTCAAAACTGCCAAATTTTAACATAATAGAGTGCCGTCTTATTTTCATCTTCTTAGATATGTTTCTTGTAATTGTGTTATTGTAATGCCCATTGTGCTAAAACAATATATCCTTAAATGTAGAATTCTTGATTGTCTAAAGGGACAGGTTAAAAGTAGTTACAGACTATTACATTACTTGAAAGTAAATGTAGAGAAGAAAGGCTAATCAAGAAGGAGGGCAATATTTACAGATTTGGATTAAAATAGATCAGTAAAGAAAATAGAAAGTGATGGGTTCAATAGATTTGGGCACTGATGGTACCCTAGAGAGACAAGAGGAATGTGAATGACGAGCAGCCATTTATATCTGCTTAAGAGCAGATTTCCTAAATAAAATCTTTTAGGTTTAGGGGAAATTTTATTTCTTATGGCATTCATTTCATTTAACACATATCTAAGGAACATAAGAGGTGACCTTAGTGACCTAGATAAGCTCAAATTGCCTCAAAATAATGAATTTAAAATATACTAAAATGTGTACTACATGTGGGTAATATTTATTTTTGTTTCACACCAAGGCAACATATTTTCTTAATCAAGAATTCCATGAAAGAGTAGAATTAGGATTTAACTTAACCACATCCAAATGTAAAAATAATAATTACCAAAACATTAAGATCTTGGCAAGGGTTATTGGGAAATGCTAAGTGAAGGTAGGGTATTAAGAAAATGTGGATCAACTTCTGGCAGAACCTGACATACACAGAGGCTGATGTTCACAGCTAACCATTGAATAATCATGGGGTCCCCAATGGAGGAGATAGAGAGACAACTGAAGGAGCTGAAGGGGTTCGCACCCCCATGGGAAGAGTGACAATACCAATCAACCAGAGCTCCCAGGGTCAAAACCATTAGTTTGGGAACAGACATGGTGGGACCCATGGCTCCAGTTGCATATGCAGTGGAGGATAGCCTTGTCAAGCATTGGTGAAAGTGGAGGTCCTTGGGCCTGTGAAGGTGGAATGCCCCAGTATGGGAAAATTTGAGGGTGGGGAGGGGGAATGTATGGATGGGTGGGGGCACACCCTCATAGAAATAGGAGGAGAGAAGATGGGATAAGAGGGAGGGGTTTATGGGATAAGGATTTCCTGGTGGGTGGGAATGGGGAAAGGAGATAACATCTGAAATGTAAATTAATATAATATTCAATAACAAATAAAAAAAAGCAAAGAAAAAGTGGATCAGTGGCTTATCAGAATCCAATCACAGAGTAATTTTATGCATGTATTTAAGAATTTTCACAATAGCATCTCAGCCACCTCTGTCTTTTCAACCCATCCCATATACAACAACTAGGCACAGCTTCCTACACTTAATTTCCAGTTATAACATAAAATAAAAGTACACTGAGCCACTTTGTCACATCAGTACATTTCAGCCGTTCGACAGCTACATGAGGTTCATGACTCTTCGTGAGAATGGTGTTGAGATATATAATACTATCACTGTAGCACAGTCTGTGAACAGGAATAAAAATTGGATGAGAGAGAACATTTGGCAAAATAACGTACCTAACTGAGTGAAATACTTCTACTCCTACACTTGCCCCCTATGCTGTGTAAGATAGAGATCTATGCACAGAAGCGTATACTTGGTTTATGCTGAATGTACAAACAGAGCTGAAACACCACACAGCGGTTCCACACAAATATTTGTGGTATATTTTCTTCTTATTTTCAATAAGATCATAGCGCTAAAGGTCATAGCACTCTCCCTAACAATCTTACTTAAAGATGTTTGGATATAAATGACCTCTAAATATATCAAGTATTTATTTTTAGACACATGCCTATGATTTGTCTACCTGGATTGTCAATACAGAGTAATGGGGAAACTGCAAAAAAAAGTTGGTAACCCAGTCATTTATATTCTTATTTTAGTTAGGCAGTTTGGGTACATGTGTTATGGCAGTCCAGGTGATGGTTACCTGATACCTGGCTTCTATACAGAAAGCATTCTTCTCCACTCCGGAGAATTTTACTTCCTTTATTTTAGTCTGGAAAATAGTAGGTACAAATTAGCACTTTCATAGATCATTAATGCAGCCAGAAAGAAGATGATTACCAGGATACTTTGAGGACAAAAGCATTTTGAAAACAGGTTTTGTATTAATACTAAAATGACTTGGAAGAAAAAGAATGAACCTGGAAGAATTTTCTATTATTTTTTCACTAAGGTTTATAAATCTTTGAGTTCCCTAAATGTATACTGTATAATCATACTATCATTTGTGAAAACATAATAATAATTATCCCTCAGTTATTACCCCAAATGAACATGTCCTTCATGATCAAGAAGAAACATTCATGCTCTATCTACTTTCCTCTAGATATTTATTGTCTGTTTTTCTCCTCTGCCAAACAGAAATAACAGTCTTTTCCAGATTCTACCCAATGTCTACATTCTATTGACAAATAGAGTTCTGCTATATAGAATATAGCATATTCTATTGTCTATGGATTTCAGTGTGAGAAAGGCCCTCAGAGGCCATAAATGGAGAACATCTTTCTCTGCATATATGTTCATCTAAAAAGTGTTATAATAGGGTCCATTTCATTACAATTAACCTACTCTAGGAAGAATCTTGCAAAATGATGACTGGGCCCTAGTAGGTAGCCTGCATAAGTCTTTGTGGATATAATCCTGTGAGGAACACATTGGTCTTTGATCCAATTTAGAGATTTGGGCTCAAGGAGCTATAGTCTATAGAGTTTGCTGAAGTGCTTGTTAAAATGGCAAAACTCTTCTTTTCTAATATTTGGCCAGCATCATGGCTTTAAATTTTTCTGATAGACTTGATTGTAGGACATATTTTGTGGAGTTACTGTTTTACTACGAGGGAGAGGAAAAAGGCACTTGTGTTGTTATTAATAGGAATCCAAACTTCTTGAACTAAGTGAGTTAAACAACATGCAAAATTCATGCGCTAAATGGAATGTTTGTTTTTGCTTTGCTTTCACTCTATAGGCCAGGTTGATCTTGTACTTGAGCTCCCATGGGAGTTACAGTGCATTCAACTCGAATTGAGATCTTGCCATTCTGTAAGTCCCTGTATACTTGGCTCCTCAGGTAGAGTAGCATGTTGGAGCCTGTTAAATTATATGTTATGGCATGGATATGTATGTAGTCCATAAATATTTATTGCTTATGTTAACATTTTATTTCAAAATAACTTATTAACCTCTGGTGTATCATGATAAAATGATCATTCATATGTACTGTCCTTTTCTCCCCTTTGCTTTGAAAATAATAAAATTATATCAGTACAGGAGAAAAAGAACAAAATAATCTAAAGGTGCCAGAAGTGAGTCAGGTTTGAGAAACTGGGTAGTAAATGGGCACAGAAGAGGGAAGATAAACAAAATGGTATGAAAAATATGTAGCTTAAACAACAGCATAATTTATCATTTCTCAAGGAATATGGAAGGTAAGGGAGGGCCATGAGACCTCATTGAGTAGAATTAACGACATCATTGAGAATGAACAGGCTAGCAAAACCCAATCTTCCCATGCTTTCTTTGTGCAATAGAGTGTGCTTTCTCACAGCACTGGATTTTACCCCAAGATCAAGTCTGAGAATTGCCTTATTAGTGTAAGAAAACCATCTAGGGAAAGCACTCAATATAATGGAAGGAACACTTGAGGTAAGCAGCACACAGCAGTGACTATAGGCACAGCTACAGATCTCCATGGGAAGTCAGTCAGCCTCCAACCATGGAGTGCCACTGTCTGGCAACGGTAATGATGCTTTATGCTCAGTTATGATGTGATAACCTAGGACGAAGCCTGTCTACCAACAAATTCTCACTTAAGGGAGAAGAGACAATGAGAAAAAAACCTATTCAATGTGGCAGCCTATTAACTCTATCCTTAAGTCCTTTTAATCAGCCTTGTCTTCCTTTATACATCAAACCATCAGTCAGAACACTGGGCAGATGAAAATGAACAGATAGTATTTAAAACATGAATAGATGACATAGAAGCAAGTTACAGTAGGGGGAAGGGGAATGGGATAGGGGAATTCTGGGGAGGAGGACTGGGAAAGGGGATAAACTTGAAATGTAAATAAAGAAAACATCTAATAAAAAAGAGAAGTTTTTACTGGATTTATAAAAGAAAGCAGATCCCTTTCTGTTGTTGCTGTTAAATAGTTATCCTTATAACCGAGTCAGTATTTTGGAAGAATGGAAATTTTAAGTCTATTATTTTAATAATAAAATGGTTACTTGGGTTAATGGGGAATAAAAACAGAACTAGCAAAATTTGGTGATGATGGGAAATGTCAAATTCTTAACTTATTCTGACAGTTATATTTTATCCATAGCTGATAAGTCAAGAACCAGAAGCAATACATTCCTTATTAGAAGCATGAAGAAAATAAATGTCAGTTGAGATTGGGGCTTATTCGCTGCTTTAATTAGTTAATTTTAATTTATTTTCCTTTTGAACTGCAGGTTTGTATTTCTTTGGAAATTGCCTTCTTGAAGCATAACAATTAGCAAACTAGTACAATGAACTGAAGAAACTTTAAAAATGTAATGTGGTGCTATAGTTTAATATGTGAATATTGTACAAAGGGGCATGTGTTAGAGACTCCTCATGTGTGTGCCCCTTTGGGGAGGAGGTATTCCAAAGGTAGGGCTTATTGGGGGAAACAAAATCACTCAGAATGTACCTTCATGGAGCTACTGAGACCTCAGACTGCCTCCACCCTCCCCTTTCCTCATAATTCCTCCATGAAATGATGAGATAGCTATTTATGCCAAATGCTCCTGTGATGTACTCTCATGGGGTCAAAAATACCAGAGAAGGCTAAATGACTGCAAACTGAAATCTCTGAACATATGAGCCAAAATAAACTTTCCATCTTTGTGAGTTCAGGTATTTTTCATATTGATGGAAAGGTGGTTAGCAACTCAACAAAAATAAATAATATGTTCTTTAGCCTGTTTTCATTGTTATAATGTTAAATTTACTTTGTATTAGGTTTCCAATTTTCTTGAGAACATCCAGGGTCCTTCCAGGGATCTGGTGATTTGGTCCCTTGACTTGATGCTTATTCTTCTTTGTCCCAGCTAATAGTTCCCTGCTTCCTTGATCACGTTGCTAAAATAATAGTCTCTACTCTGCTGCATTGATCTTTCACTACTTCATTTTCCTCTAGAACTCACACCACTTTTTACTTTGACATTCCTTTTTTACACACATTCTCATCTACGTTCTGTGAGAAGAGAGCATTTTTTCATATTTTTTGTCATTTTAATTTCTCTCAGGCATAGTAGCTATTCAACAAGTATTTGTGGACTTAATTGATCAAGTGTACTTTAATATCACTTAGGATTATTCCTTCATACATAATTTTTTGTATCTTGATTTTCTACTATATATAAAAAGTAAGCTTTAGCTGTTAGAGACTTGAGGTATTGCAATGATTTAAAACTAATTTCTTTGTGTATTTATGTCCATGGGCTTGGGTTCTGTATCTAGATCACTTCAGTGAATACCAAAACAAACAAACAAACAAACAAACAAACAAACAAAAGTGGCCAAAACCCTACTATACACATCATGCCATTGACTCTACTCATTCATTCAAGTGAGATATTGTTACTGCTTTTGTGTGTGTGTGTTTGTGTGTTTGTGTGTTGTATTTATTTTAAAATTTGAAGATGGAACTTAGTGAACATGATTAAATATGTAATATTTCAAAATTGGTTAAATATTGAGTACCTCCCAATTTCAGCTTTAAGTAGTAGCAGTATGTATTAATACATATTGCCAATACTAGAAAGTAGTACTTTGTTAGTAACATCTTACTAATATGAAGTTCTTTTAATAGTAATATTTCAACAGCAAGCAATTGTATTTTGATTCAAGAAAAAACATTTACAGGAAACAATAGATTGTAAAAGTAAAAATATATTAAAGCTTCATCTTCAAGTCTCAGGGAATATTGCAGAAGATAGAGAATAAATACTTTTAAAAGCCAAAAGATACAGGGAAGACCTTAAAAATGTCATCTTAGTGGCAAGATTTAACCATTGTAATACAAATGCATAGGTGTCTGGACACCTGCACTGGGTCTGCAAAAGAATGGGCCTGTCAACAGCCAAGTATGGATGGATGGGCCGAGGGCTCCCTGCCTGTCACTGTTGAACTTTTTGCTACTGATAAATTCAGTGTTGAGTAGGAATCATTGGCTTCGGTTGCAATCTATTGAGAAACCTACCAGGTTCCAATGGAGAGTTTCAATCCCATGTCACATAGAGACCCTGGTTATACAAAATGGGTCATAAAACAAAACCAGAAGTTATGAACTTTATGAAGACTAGGGAGGAGCAGAGGTGAGAGCCTTGGGAGGTAGGACTTGATAGGGATGAAGAGAGATAAGATAGTGTCTTATTTGATGTTCTATTGCTGAGAACAGACAGCATGGCTAAGACAACTCTTATGAAAGAAAACATGTATTTGAAGCCTGGCTTACAATTTCAGAGGCTTAATACATTATTGTTATGGCAGGGAGCACAGTGACATGAAGGGAGCACGGTGACAAGAAGGTAGCCACTGTGTAGGAAAAGTTGCTGAGAACTACATCCTGATCTGAAAGCAGAAAGTGAAAGACTTGGCCTGGCATGACCTTTGGTCATTTTTGTTTTATTCCTTTTTTTATTGGATATTTTATTTATTTACATTTCAGATACCATCCCCTTTCCCCATTTCCCTTCCCTAGAAACTCCCTATCACATCCCTCCTCCTCCTTTTTGCTTTTATACCATTTTTATTACATGCAAGTATTAAAGTCAGTTCTGGTTTGAGGAACTAGCAATACAATAGATGCAAATAGTCAAGGAACCAACAAGACAATAAACACAAATAGTCAAAGAACAAGGAAGCATTAAACCCAATTCCTTGAACAGTCCTGTGATCACTGTTTCTAAGGGTTTATCAGGATGACCAAAGTATCTGAGCCTACTTCCCTGTCCTAGCCCAAAGTCATGTTCATGTCTGAAGCCTGCTTCCTTGTTCTAGACTAAAATTTAGATTCTTGTCTGAAATTACTTCTTTGTTCTAGCCTAATATTTAGATTCTTGCCTGAAATTACTTCTTTGTTCTAGCTTAATATTTAGATTCCTGCCTGAAATTACTTCTTTGTTTTAGCCTAATGTTAGATTCCTGCCTGACGCTCACTTCCTTTTCCTTGGCCAATATCATATTCCTGCCAAGCAGACCCTTTCCTTGTCTGGCCTGCATGGGCTTTTGAAACCTCAAAGATCTCCTCCATAATACACTTCCTCCCTCAAGGCCACACCTCTTAATCCTTTTAATCCTGTCAAAGAGTACCACTCCTTAGTGGCTAAACTTTCAAATAAATGAGCCTATGCTATCTTACTCAAATCACTACAGACAGGACAAGAGGAAAATGTAACCAGAATGAAGTAAATAAATATATGGAATTGTCAAAGAACACACTCAATTAATTAAAACAAGAGTCAAACATAAACTTAAGAATTACTCAGAAATCCATTATATGAACTACAGTTTGAGATCTCTAGAGACAGTGTCCCATAAAAGACATGAGTTAAGTCAAATGCTGGTACATATCAACGTTCTGACTTCAGAAACAAAGGTAGTCCTATTCACACAGCATCTGGAAACACTTTATCTGGCTTAAAATGAATAATGTTTAAAAGTTAAATAAAATTAAGGAAGTGGTTAAGCGGTAACACTGTGACAAGTCAATATTAAGTGCCTTATAAGATGCAAATAGTGTTAAAATATATGTGCATATTTAATGCACAGGCTACAGTCATCAAGCATTCCATAAAGTTTCATTTAATTTAACAAATGATAATAAGGTATTTACAAATGGAATTTAATAGAAGAGTAAACACCACTAAAAATACGTATGACAACTCACATTACAGTAAATCTTTTTATCCTTCTTACATCCCACAAATAATCTATCTACTACTGAAATACGGTACATACCAGAGACTAAGTGATAGAAAACCATTTTTAACTTCATAATGTTAAGTGAGGCTTCTTGCAGAGCAGATAATTGCTTATTCCTGAGACTTTTGCTTATTGCAATAAACATTATGGCCAGTTATAATGTTCCTAGATACTTTCTCTATTGTTCAGGTATTTTCACACTATCATTAAGCAAATCAAGGTATAACTTATATATACATATATTTTCAAACAACTGATTCAAATACATTTTAGCAGATATGCATTTTAAGTGCATTTGTAAAATTAAGGAGAGCATAAATTGTCTGCATATCTTGTTAAAGTGCAACTTATAATTCATCAGATCTATCGGGTGGGGGAACACAAATCTGAGTTTCTAACAATTCTCAGGTTTAGGATAGTTTCATGAGCAGACTTTGTAAGAAAGTCTCTGAGATGAATGTTTCCTGATTTGACTAATCCTGAATTAAGGAACCTTGGCCAGATAGATGCAATACAGAGTTTATGACCTACTCACTAAATAATAAATTAAAACTTGAGATAAGACTTAGAAACATATAGGCTTGATAGCTATACATTTTGGGAAAGACATATCTAAAGACAAAGTTTAACAAAACTCTATTATCTTTAAATGCATCATTATTCTGAAAAAAAAAAAAATCCAAAAGTCAATACATATTTGAGAAAGTTTCAGTTCCATAAGACAGAAATATACAATTAAAAGTTTCAGAAAACAATCTTTTATATGGGTGACTGTTATTTAGTATTGTATTTTCCTTCAAAAGTGCACTTCCCTCCTAAATGAGATCATTAGATTAAACATTATGACAGAGAACAGAAAAGAAAATTTCCATAGAAGTTGAACAAAAGAATCCCATTGATAATACCTACTAAGTGTTGGGCACTGATCTAGAAAACTCAATATCCATTTCTCAATATGTATCCTTGGAAGATGAGATATTAAGCCCTAAGTAATTTAAATACAGCAAAGCAAACAGGAGAAGGTGGGGAGGTTTCTCTGCCTTGCAAGTGAGAGCATCAGCCAAAATGGAACAGGAGCCCTATGAATTATACCATTGCATACAGGGAACAAGTGTGCCGGGGCATAGAAGTTGAAAAAAAGAGTAGACCTATTTAGGGCAGGGTTAGGATTCAATTATTTTTGTAAGTTTGTTAAAAATAGTCACTAACAAGATACATGGCAGAAGCAGGTGATTATATACAAATAGCAAAGACTCAGGGATTCTACATGCATGCTTCAACTTGCAAGGGAGGGGCATGTTCAAAAGAGTAAAGCATTGCTATAAGAATGATGATGAAATATAAATGAATAGAGAAAACATAGGCAGTGTGCATTGTTTTAAATAATCGAATATTTGAAATCCTGCATTGGAGCACTGCCTAGTCATTGTCAAATCCTTTCTGTAACCTGCTTGAAGAGGGTGGGGGCTAAAAACCTCATGGTCTTCAGACGGGGGAAACACAAGCTAAATAAGAATACAAATGCACAAACGTAGTTCAGTGTTCCCCCCGGCCCCCAGGGACAGATTTAAAAATAAAACAAGTTAATTTGATGTATTTTTGGTCAAATGAAGGAATGGAAATCTGGTCTCTTAAGCTCAGATGTTTGTACTTACAGGTGAAAAAGAGTCCAAAAAAATCAGAGAACACCACAGATAATATAATGTTAAAGAAGTACTTTGGGTTTGGACATCTGAGTTTTATCTTGATTCAGTCATTTACTGACCTGTGACACTGGGCAGATAAACTCATTATTATGCAGGCCTGTTGTTTTCTTAATAGAAAAATTAGGTTTAAATGGGTACAGATGCCTGGTTGCCAAAGTCAGCTTCTCCTCAGCAGGGGCTGATGTCACAGCAAAGGCACAGTGTTCTTAGCCTCTTGAGTTCCTTTGACCAAAACCTTAGTGACTCAGTTTGGAGGTATAGGCACATCCTGGGATGAGCGAGGAAAAGGATTGTAGCTAAGAGGTCAAAATGAATTACTGTAAGTGAAGATGGTCAAGGAAATATTTGTTCACAAGAGATAGATTTGGAGGTTTAATCTCCTAACACTAGTCACCAGTTCTTGAAATTGTAATATTTTAGGTCCACTTTATAAGGAATTATCTGCAACGAGCAGGGCAGGGGTGCTCTGAGAAGAACAATTTATTGTTATCTGCCATCAATTTAACAGTAAGGATATTCTTGAGGCCATGTGTTGGGAAAGGAAGATGAGTGCAGACTTACTAAGCAGAAGCTCGAGAGTCAGGATTGGATGCTGTAGAAAGGAAACTCGGGTGAGGGAAGAAGAAGGGGAAATAAAAACCGTTTTAGAAAAAGGAAAAGAAAAGAACAGATGTTCAACTCAGCACCACGAGATAAAGGCCTTATTTGTGTCTGTTGTTATTTGTTTTTGTTATCCTTAGCCTTTGTTCATGTTTCATGAAAGGACAGAAGAGAAGGCTTTGGGGTCAAGGTGTCAGCCTTTTCTTCTGTTTTCATTACAGACTGTGTATCAACTAGCCAGATTTAAGCAGTTAAATATACATAGGAGGATATTATCATGGGTTAGAATCTTAGGTTGCTCTCACAATTCAAACTGACAATACAGTGGAAAAGAGACTATCATAATATTTCTGCATACATTTTACTCCCGTTACAATCTCTGTTTTCATTAAAGAGTTTTCACAGAACAGCAAAAATTTCATTTTATTAATTACCAAAAATTAACCAATTACCTCAGAAGTTCAATCTTAATGTATCTAAATGTTTCATGGGATAATTAATGTTCTTTGGAATTATATTAATCCACCTTGACTGTCGGAGGGAAAGGGAAGGATGTTCACAAGTGACTGCGCTATTACAGTCATTTATGAGAATATAGTTTCTAAGTTCTAACTCATTCTCTCAGATAATAATAGCATCAAATATAACAAATATGACGTGATTGGGGAACTGCTGTCACAGTTAAAACAGCCTAACCCCTGTGTTAAAACCTTTCTCCTCCTTTCTGTGGTCTGTCACAGTTAAGAATTCCTAAAAAAAACTGATATGTAGTTCAACAACAAATTTGCATCCACTGAGAAAAAGGCACCACAGTAGTCACAGGTATGCTCAGGTTTAGCAAATGATATAACAGAGGTAGCCTATAACAGAGATCTAGCAAGTGCAGACGAGGGTGGGGTTTTATCCCTTTTAAAATGATCTTCACCAATAAATGTTGAATCATCCTCTATTTTTCTGTGTCACCTGCCTGTGTGTGTGTGTGTGTGTGTGTGTCTGTGTGTGTGTGTGTGTGTGTGTGTGCGTGCGTGCACGCGTGCACGCGTGCACGTGCACACGTGTGTACATTGTGTGAGAATGTATGAATACGGGTATGTGCATGTCAAGATTGTCATGCAGAAGTCAGAGTATATTTCTGTGTAATGTTCTTCTACTTTCATATTGTGTGACACAGTGTTTTTGTTGCTCTCTATTGCCATGTGGCTAGCAAGCTTCAGGGAATTCCCTTGTCTCTTCCTCCCATCTCACTGTAGCAGTGTTGAGATTCTAGACCATGTCTGGCATTAGGTTTTGGGTATCTGAACATCGGCTCTCACACTTTTGAGACTCACACTTTGAGCTATCTCCCCAGCTCACCTTTTGCACCTTAATCTCTTCCCTTTGGTACACCTCTCCTCTCAGACCTTCCTCACTTTTTCCTTCTGCTCTTTCCTTCTAAAGCAAGCTTTGAGACTAGCGTATACTATTTATCCCTCCTCCACGATCCTTCCCATTCTCCATCCAGGCACTGTAATGTCTGGTGAAAACGCTCTTGTCAAACCCACTGACTTACTTTCTCTCTATCCCATAGTCATAACAATCAAACTTCATTCCACAATAATGTGGTCTACTTTCAGGTTTTTTTGTTTTGTTTTGTTTTGTTTTTTTTCAATTTCTTCTGGTTAGAGAGCAAGGAACAATAAAGAAGTGGCGCATGGATGATCTTTAGGGTAGAGAAGTCTTTTATAAGATGCTATAAAGATAGACACATGTAATTACATCATTCTCAAAAGCCAAATAATGCACCATATTAAGGGTGAACTCGTGTAAAAGAATGGGCTGTTGTGAGATTGAAGTGCCATTGTTCCTGATCATGGGTAGCAAATCTGGTGAGGATGTTAGTAATGGAAAGTCTGTGAGGGCAGAAAACACGGAAATTCCTTTTCAGAAATTTAGATATGGCTGTGAATCTGAAATTTTTATTAGAAGAGGAAGAAAGAGAGAAGGAAAGAGAAAAAGAATGAAGGAAGGAAGAAAGGATCCATTTAAAACCAACAGCTACCTCTCCTCTCTCTCTCCTCTCATCTTTCTCTCTCTCTCTCTCTCTCCTCCTCTCTTCTCTCTCTCTTCTCTCTCTCTCTCTCACTGTGTGTGTGTGTGTGTGTGTGTGTGTGTGTGTGTGTGTGTGTGTGTGTGTCTTAGACTACTGGCTTTTAGTTCTCTAATTCTCTGTCATCTAATATATTGTCTTGGCTGGTTTGGCAATTACTACATAGCCCAGGCTGGTTATGAACTTTCAGAAATCCACCTATGTGGTAGGATGACAGGCATGAGCCAATATACTTGGCCTAGATTCAAACTTTTTATAGGCTCTTAACTTTCTCAGTGTCTTGTCTCATGGTTTCTCTATGCCATCTGCCTTGCTACATTCCTTTAAAATGACACGACTCTAATCTCTTATATACTATGTGATTTCCAACACTGCATTTTTCCAAACTCAGCTCAGTTGGCTGAATAGAGATAACCTTCTTCAAATAAAACTCACCAATCCAGACTCCTACTGCCTACCATCAAACCTACTGTTCTTTCTGAGTGTTAGATCTCACTAATTTACAGTCAGCCAAACATAAGGTACAGATTTCTAGGGATCTCAATTTTATTTATTTACCTAATATTCAAAAACCACTTGAAATCACCTTATTGCCTTCTTCTGTAACTGCACCTTATTTTCTTACCATATCCTTTTTCATTAAAATACTTTTATTGACCTTTTTAATAGTTATATTTTATTTTTTGTTTGACAATATCCTCTACCTTGGACACACAGACTCTGATATGTTTTTTCTATAATAATTTCTTGCTATTTTTCCCAAGGACATCTTTAAATAGAATGTCTGGTTATGGTATATCCACTTCTTGTTCAAAAGCTTAGAGAAACTTTCAATTCAATTTTTAAACAAGCATTCAAAATTTCAAATTTTGTTAACATAGTCTCAAAGACTTCCTTGTGTTAAGTCTTACCTTTTTAAAAAGACTTCCTCATAAAACATCTTCCATCAAATTATTTGTCATCAAACAGTAAACTGGTGGAATTTCTCTTAAAGCTCTATATATTTCCAAGTCCTAAATTATGTTTTACATCTTCACAGTCTAAATGTATCATCAGGTAGTGATTATTTATCAGTATTTTCAAGATATTCATATTTGACAAACATGACTTATGTGGAAGTAAGAATACTTACCAAAGTGTGACTTAGATAAGTATGGACTCATAATATCAAAATAGGGTTAATTACCATGTTAGTGAAAAGAGAGTCATGTGAGATGACCTTTATAATGTATATAGGATAATAAGTAGGATAAACAAGGAAGTAAGCAACAGATGGAAAAGGAATATAGATTTCAGTGATAGAAATACATTTGCTCACATCCAATGTTTGTGAAATACTAACAGATAGCATTGGAAAATTAAAAAAAAAAGATTTAAGTTGTTGCTGTTTAGGAGATTGCATATAATTTGTAAAAGCTTCATGCAAAAAGCACCAATCTGCCATGAAAGACTGTACAAGTCAGAAAAAATCAATAGGAACGATCATTTACCTTTACAGTGGTATCAATATTACTAAATTAACAATAGTGGAACTGCTTATTCTAGACATTTAGTGGAGCTTATCTAGAGCCATGGATTCTCAATAGAGTTCTCAGATCTGTGGTCACTACCACAGTAATACATGGTCAATTTACAAGTGTTATAAATTTATTTTATAGGATAAAGTCTATATGTTATGATTGAGAGTGCTTCATTTACTCAATCTTAGTTATGTGTTTTGGGATTTGCATATTTAATGTTATGTATTTCAATGTTAGACAGATAATTGTTATATTAGGATTATTGAGTATTTCAAGACCAGGACAAAAAGACAGAATCACTAATCACTTATCTTTAATAGATAAAACATAATGTTTATGTGACAGATAGTAAAGAGTAACCTGTAAAGCCATGGAAGTTCTCATACATCTTCTTTCCATAAACAACTGAACACTTTTGAATATGTTTCTAATAAAGAATACGATTGAGGGAGTAAATGTTCAGAGGCTTATTCTTTATACATTAGAACACATTTGGAATTCTTTAATGTCTTTTAGAATAAGGCCTTTATCTAGCTAAAATTCTTTTTCGCAGTTGATTGAAAATATTCTTGTCATGTAATTTTGCTATTTATGTCCACCCAACCTAGTTCCTCACCTCCTCTACATATGGACTTTATGTCAGAAACTAGTAATTCATAATCCTCAAAATTTTTGAGGGTATCATTGATACATCCTAATTTCCTTACAAAACCTACCCTAAAACAAAGTCACATTAGATATATTAAGCCTAGAAGTCTTCAAAATAATCACAGTAGTCATCAATTTGTGATAGTTCAAAGTGATCAGAATCTATCTCCTTCTAAAACTTTGTCTTAGTTAAATATATTTAGCAACATGTGAAGAATTAATTCAGTTCCTTATGTGACAAATAAAATCAAAACTAGATCTATAAACTTGAAAAAGTCAATGCATACAGCCTGTTCTTCAAGAAGAAAAGGACTGGTCTGTCTCCAATAATCCCTTATCAAATCCAAAGAATAATAGTGAGTGATTAAGGAAATCTTTTTGGTTTGTTAATATTGTTTTCAAAAAGATAAAATAAAGTAATAGAGGTAGATGAATCAAATGGTACTTTTGCTTAAAAATTATTACTTGTTTAGGAAAATATTCATGCTAGACAGACATTCACTTTTCTATATGTCTAATGTAGTAACAGAGAATGACTCTTCCAAACAGGAGGGTACAAAACCAGCACTTATACACTAAACTCTATATAAAATAGTCTAAGAAACACAGATCTTAAAAGTAATAAGAAATAATGGAAGAATAAAGTTAACAGTAGTATGTTTGATATTCAGCTCATATCCTTTTAATTATCTATACATCGGAATATTATTATCTTCTCTATCCATCCATCTATCATCTCCATCCATCCATCTATCCATCTATCATCTATCTATCTATCTATCTATCTATCTATCTATCTATCTATCTATCTACTATCTATCTATCTTCTATAGTTGTTGTAGAACAACAAATTTCTAAAACTTTTGGCATGTTTATCCAAATTTGATGTTTTTTCTTCCACAATCACACAACCATGTGTGAATTTATGCTTTTTTTATGACAAGTTGAAGAGTTATTTCCCTTTATTAAGACTTTTTATGTGGTAATTTTAAAATTATTATTAAGTACTGTGGGATTTTACCCAGCCTAAATACTTATCAATAAGGTTCTAAAAGAAAATTAAGGTTATTTTAATATTATTATTCAGATAATAAAATTTAACTCCTTTTGTATGGAGTTGGCTGTTATATCCAATACTCTAAATTTGAGGAAAGATGATTTCTGCCAAATACTGCCAAGTACTTCACAACATCTCTCTTATGTGTGGACAATAGAAGGTCTAGTCACCTAGAAATAAAAAGCAACCTGTGACAGCACCTTGGTGCCATGTATGAATAAAGTTTTATTTTGAAATCAAAATCAAGCAAAGCACTTTATATTTCATTAGTCCTAGAAATGTCTTTGAACAAAGTCTATCTTCATTATTATAAAGAATAGTATTAATTGAGATCAATAAGCTTTGTGAATTCCACTGACTAAATTTAAAATTACATCATATATTTTTAGTTTTATGTTATTATATGAAGTCAGGGGTTTCTTAAAAGACACTATTGAAATTATATGTCAAGCCGAGTTATTTACCAATACTTTTGAGGCAAACATATTACTAAGTGGACTGTGCCAGTAATAAAAATTCCATGCTATAATTTGTTATCCGTTTGAATAGCAACCAATTCATTTACCTAATGAAAACCACAAATGTAAAAATGTAACTTTAATAAGATAAAGAAACTGAATTGCAAATGTAGCTCAATAAAAATGCATGCACATACTTTTGCATAAGTGATCATTTAGACATGTGTACGTGTGTGTGTGTGCATGTGTGTGCACCATGAAGACCTATATAATGACAGAATTATTTCTGTGCCTTTTGTTAATCAGTATAGTGAACAAAGATATAAATAATAAGGGACAGAAATAGAAATGAAAAATAGGAAGTATGCATTAATTTAAGTGACACAAATATTCAAGGTTATTATGGTGAACTGTTAGAAGTTAATGTAATTATATTTCATATATAGAGAAACTATCACTAATGGTTTCTTACAGATAATATTAAAATATGAGAGGAAAAATACTGTGTGTTCAATAGGCACCATAAATTCACATTATTGCCACATACATATTCTAGTGTAGTATCAATTTATTTGATGAAAATATACATTTACAGCAAGAAAACCAGATAGCTAAATAATAATCCTTTCGTCATTTCCTGACTTCTGCCTTATTGATGTTTAAGTAAATCATCATGGGAAGTGAAGAATTCATTATAAATTTCACAGAGGATTCTCCATTGCCAAAGCTCTCTACTGGTCCTTCTTGGAGCCAACATCCAGTGAATCCATGGCAATCTCAAACAGTGCAATAAAAGGTGAGAGGCAGTCACTCAGGAGAGGTGTCAAGGATGAACTGAGCCCTGAGACCTGCAACTCAGTAGTGAGGAGCACAACAGTAGCTGATTGTTAATAATTTTGAATTACACTAGGAGAGTAAAAGATTCATTAAGAAACTGCACATGAACAGAGGCTAAACATTTTAAGAACAGAAACTTTTACTCTGTTTTAGATGAAGCATCTGGAAGGTTGATTATAGCTTTAAATGTGTTCACAATGTTATATGTTAAGATATCACAAAATCACAAAATCTGTTGAAATGGGTAGGTATAAAATTATCTTAAGGTTTATTTCTTAATGAATGACTATTCTATCAAACCATCAACACAGTAAGCAGATATGTAGCTGTAAGCTTAAGCTTGTAAAGCTTCATAGTAAATGTAATTATAATATACTTTTACACTGAGTTAAGTCATGGTTTCAAAAGAAGGATATTCATATGGTGGATCCCTTTTCAGTTTTTTGTGAATTCTCCATACTGGTTTTAATAATGACTGACCAATTTACAATCTTGCCAACAGTAAATGGAGATGTAACAGCAATTAATGAAGAAGGAGGCCCTGATTTTAAAAGCAGGGATATTATATATATATAGTAAGAGAGAGAGAGAGATAGATATAATGGAGAGAGAGAGAGAGAGAGAGAGAGAGAGAGAGAGAGAAGGTTCAAGAGGAAAAGGAAGGGAGATATAAAATCAAACTCAGAAAATAAAGAAAAAAATATAAAAAAAATAAAAACGTTGTTCTAGAAAAATACATTGTAATATTTCCTCTGGTTATGCCACACATAAAACTAAATGCAGACTACTTAAAAATACTCTAAAATCTTTCTGTTGCTCTGACACAATTATCACATATTAAGGACCAAAATGCTGAGAATAATCTAGCTTTGTCACCATAGTTCCTAACATTGTGGTATAATTGAATATTAACAATTGAGAGGATAATAGTGACAGCAGATTCTAGAGAGTGGATTATTTGAACTTTAAAAGAGGAAAATTCTTTTAAAAAAATCATAATTTTCATCAAAATGCATCATTCAGGAGGCAATCACAGCTCAGTAAAGAGCGGAGGGGGTAAATAGCAAATTCAGTCCATGTAACTTAGTAAGAATGGGAAATAGTCCTACCAGGCCACTGCTGGCCAAATTTCATCTTTAGTTTATAGAAGCAGTATATTTTGTTCATCAAAAGTTCCATTTGATCCAGTGCTGAAGGCTTTAGAAACAAGAAGGCAAAGTGAAGACCCTAAGCATTCAGCATAATTGCCTTAGCAGTGAGCGCTAACAGGCAGGACCCTATGTAAAACAGTATTCATTGAGGTGTAAAAACCTGTAGGCAAGACTAACAATGAGGTTATGCAGGTAGGTGTTAATGAGGTCATTTGGGCAGATGCGGTTTCAACAGGACATCTTTATAGGCTGGTAAACTTGGCTTACTATCTTGTGCTAGAGAAGTGAAAATTTATATTTCGATGGTAGCAAATTAAAAAGCTGTTAAATATAGGAGAAATATTCATTAAAAGAGAAAACTACATCCATTTTAGAAATACATTTAAAGAAAGAAAATTAAAATACTTGAAGACTTTTTTAAATAAACCAACGAATAAAAAGTGAAGAAAAATTAATTGTGAAAGGCGAGAATCATTAATCTCTTACCATGACTCTCCCTCACTCATACTGCTGGCCTTTGAAGCCAAGAATCAGTGTGCTCATGTGTGTGCGTGCTTGCGTGCATCCGTGTGCGTGCATGTGCGTGTGTGTGTGTGTGTGTGTGTGCACACCCTGTGTGTATTTCCCTGAAGAAATCAATAAAAGAATATTACACTGTTACTCCTAAAAATATGCAGCTTATCGCCCCTGAAGGTTTAACAACAGGTAGATAAAATTTTAAATTATAATTTTCAGGTAGATGTGATCTAAGTAGGTGCAGTTACTGCCCAATATTTCAGTGAACTAGTAAATGCATGCAAATAAAATTTAATAGCAAACAGATTCAAAAACATAACTGTGCTACTCAACTATATGCTACCAGATATGTACAATGTTGTGAGGGTAGCAAATGTCTGATGGGTGCTAATAAACCAAAGAGCAGGAAACGCCTATATTAAATGCATTTGCATTACATATTTTGATATAATTTCACTAAATTAACAAATGTAAGAAAAGGGTATGATATAGAGCTTGTTTGTGTTTAATATCAATTATAAGGTAACTAGGCTTTAATCTATATTCAATAATTGTAATTTCCCCCCCCTTGCAATACATGGAAATTTACTTCAGTTTTGTTAGTCAGTGCAAGGAATTATTTTAAGAAGAAGGAAAAACAGGTAAAATTAATGTATCAATTGAAAGCAATTCCTGAAGATTCTGAGGAAAATTTCCAAATTTTAGTGTGTGAAAATGAACTATAGACAAAATACATGTGATATTAAATTAATCCATTGATAGGTATTATGTAGTGTCTCTAAGAATTGAATTCCTTTGATTCATCACTTAGTAGAGATACCAGTCACAGAGGAGCAAAGGACTGGGCTGGCTTTAAAAATCCCCTTTTATCTTTCTATGAGTTTTCTACTTTCAGCCCACCATGAACCCCATAATACGCCAGTCTCCATCCTAATATACAAAATGGATCTTAACACTTAAGATCTAAAACAATTGTTTTTGAAATAAAAACTTAAGTGCTTAAATTAATTTTTCAAAAGAGTCAGACAAGGATAGTAAATAGCATTTATTGTAGGCTTCTTTCTTGTTTTTTAACTGCATTATACAGTCATTTTAGATTGGAGAAAGTTTATATCAAGTAATCAATTAATGAAAATAAGTATGTCCTTAATACTTCAGTAATGATGCTCTTCGTTTATAAAGTCAAGAAGCACCCTGCTTTAATTTACCCAGTGACTAGTGTTAACTATTAAGTTTGTAGCATTATAGTTGTGGTGGCCATGCTCTTACAAGTTCCCATGCACCCACCAACTCATATGACACAGCTCCTGTCTGAGAGACCCAGAGGACTGCTCCAAACTCTTAGTCAGGAACTCAAGGTATCCAAAGACAACATGACAAGATTTAGCAAAGTCAGTACACTGATAATCACAAACTTGAGCTATATATTCAATCTTGCTCTTGGGAGATTATAGGTACTGTATGTAACTTTGATTTTTAAAGATTTTATTTTAATTATGTGGGGCATCCAAGTGTAGACGCTGATGGATCCCTTGGATCTGGATCGACAAGAGGTTGTAAGCTAGTTGACACTGGTGCTGGAAACCAAGTGTTGACCAGCAGGGATATCACAGGGTCTTCTGTGAGACCAGAATGTACCTTAGTACCATGTCATCTCTACGGCCCCAACCATGTGCCATTTTCATTCTGGGAATATAAAGACTTGATTCCAAAGATTTGTCTTTAGTGGATTAGAGAAGATGAAGTTTTAAAAATTACTAGACACTATTGTAAGGAAAGCCAGTTCACTCTGACTGTAATGAAACCTCCCTAAAAAAATAATCATGTTACTAATATGAACACTGTCCCATTTTCCAAATTGTATTTTCTTTCAAATTCATTAAATTTGTGTGTGTGTGTTGTAGTTTTTTGCTTTATTTTGTTTTTAGATAAAAATTTTGGTTGACAGTTTCCTTTCAAAGCTGCAGATATAATGACAACAAAGTTTACCTTAAATGTGTCCATCTTTTAAAATGTGAAGGGAACAGTTATACATTCATCATATTTTAGACATTCACATAATGTACCACGGCAATTCAACAAATTAACCCCCATTTTAATTTTCCCCAAAATATTATTACAAAAAAAAAAGAAACACTTTAGGGTTAAAATGAATACAAGCTTAAGGGTTGTCACAAAGCTATCTATATAAAAAATCATCACTAATTTTCCATACTTTGTTTCCATGAGGTAGTGTACTATGTTATTTCTCTTTCTTGGTTTGTTTGTGGAAAGAAGTAAACATTACAAACTGCTTAATAAACAATAATGATTCAAATAATTAATATTATATTTAAAAATGTCTCCTAACAAATATAAAATCAAGTTATGTACTTCATCCAGAGAGGAATGATATTGATTATTTGTTCAGGTCGTAATTAAGTTGAATTCCAAAAATTTTGATTTAGAAATGTTATACATAAAATAGTAGAAATAGATTTTGAGTGAGTAAGTTTAGGAAGGCTCTGTCTTGATGAGACTAAATAGATCCATCCTTTCATAAGAAGCAAGGTAAACAATTTAAATATTAAAATTATTCACTATATTTTAAAAGATTCAGAAGAAAACAGGAGAAATCCTTACTAAATAAAACCTCGAAGCAGCTCTGTATTAAGCCCTCAGCTATATACTTCAACTTTACCATTCAGTTTCTAGGGACCCGGTATACTGAGTCACAAAACCAAATTTCATGGAATCATAGAGTCTAAAGAGAGCAGACAAGTCACTCCCACTCATGTTTGTATGGCATTTGTAGGAACAGGAGCAGCAACTTCTTGCTAAAAGATATACTCATCCTATCTATAATCTCATTTCCATCACACCAGCACTGCCTCAACAAGTTTATTGCTAACCTTTCAAGAAAATGTGTTGGTGCTGCAGATGTATACAGTTCCAGTGGACTTTAATGCCACCAACTTTAATGCTAATGAACTTAGCTATATAGCTCGTGAGCAGGACTTAAGTGGAAACACCAGAGAAAACAGAAAGCCTGTAGCCTTGCCCCTGTTTCCTGACATAACATGTGTTTTAGTGATTGGTTCAATGGAAGAGTTTGGCTATATGAAATCTCAGGAGTTCTATATAGTGGGATTGGGTCCATGGCTATGCACTTAGCTGCTGGATTTCTAATTGTCCAATAAACTTACTGCAAATGTGCTGTGAAGATGCCCATCACCAGGAGAGTGGACACAGACACATAATTTTGCTTCTGGGGGCAATTCTAAATTAAACAAGAGAATCAGGAGTTGTTTTTTTTTTTCTCCTCAGTCTTAGGGTTTATGAAAAATAATGTGAATTATCAGTTACACTAAAAAAAAAACCCTTCTTGGTAGCTTAACACAAATAAGACTATTGTAGTTTGTTTTCACAGGTGATATATAGGTTTTCAAAACAGGAACAATCTGTTACATGTGACGTTGAATATTGGAATCATAACAAATGAACCATCGAGGAAAAAAAAGTCCCAATTTCCTGACTTTACCCCTTAAGCTGCAATAATGGTTAATGTTCATAAGCATTTTTAGAGCTGTAAATACCACAATGAGTTTTATATATTATGATGCTATTTGTCCTTACTTATCTAAACTTTATTTTGAAATGATAGCTATGACATCTAGTCAGTAATAATCTGAACCAATAAACATGACTTGCATGTCATAAGCTATAAGGCCAACAGCAATCACCTCTTCAGCTAAACTTTCTTGCTTAAGCATTACTATACTATTGCTATTTCCACTCACACACATCTAAACTGTGGAGATCACACCATAATAACTGTTAAAACCTGTTGAATTTTCCCACTTGCATTGGAAACTATTTTATATACTCAAAAGTATAGTTAGCATTTTATCTGTAAAAGCAAGGTGATTATTTATTGATAAATGGTATGGAATGTCATTTTTTTGCCTAAGTAGCATCAGACATTTCAAAGATTTTTGTCTGAAGGGCAAAAGGATTACATTGCATTTGAAAAGACCATGTGACAACCCATCCTTAGTCTTCATGTATGATATGAAAGGATGATCCCCATTCATAAAATACACAAGGGAAATTATAATTGTACCAGGAAAGAAGAACAACGCGGAGGGATGTGGTAAGAGTGTCAAGGGGTATTGGTAGTAGTTTGATGCATGTAAATATTACATCTTATAAATAATTCCTTTCAAATACATCTCTGAAGTTCCAGGCTCTGTTTAAGAAACGGATTGTATATGCTTTAGCTGACTATATGTCACTTTTTTCAAGAGAGAAGCAACATTAATTCAGACAGAAAAAAAAATGGCTCCCAAAAATATCTCTTTCCTTCTATTTCTTGTGAAGGAGTATGTCACCTGACTCTGGCAGATGAGAACTGGGGTGATGTTCAAGTTATATTTTACTGTCAGAATCCAACAAACACATTTTCATCTAAATTATTTTGTCAACAGCCTTGTGGTGCCCTTGCTAACCTTATTTGGCACCAGTGCATAATTAGATACACAGGGGTGTGACTCCAATTGAAGGTGTTGGCATTGTAGCACTCTGTGAAAATATTAACTATGAGGTTAACTCCAATTTTCTCTTCTTTAATTAAATGCACATGGTACTAATGAGGTAACCTACTGTTCCTTGATAGCACTAATTAGCTAAGAGGAGAGTACACTCTCACACTGCAATTTAAACCTAAAAATAAGGTTGAAATATGCTAATTGCAGGCAATTTAAAACAGTACAAGTTGAAGAACTAGTCATAATAAGAGAAAGTGACTGCTTTACAGCTAGGCAGCTGTAACTTTGGTTAAAATCAAAACAAGCCACACAATTTTTGGACTGCAATTTAACAAGGTCATAAGCATCCTTAAAAAAAAATGAGATGTTACTTCATATGATGACGATATGCCAGACCCACACCAATGAAAACAAAATCCTCAGAAAGATGCTCTTCCTGAAAGAACTGGAAAAAAATTTCATATGAACTCTACAGACACTGTATTTAATGCTGAAAACTAAGCCCCATAAATAAGCGGTATCACCTTTTCTTCAATAAGATACAAATTAATGAAAATATTATAATTGGAACGTAGGGAATCAACAAAACCAGTGGAGATGCTGACAGTTTGTCATCTCATTGGGTAAAGGGAAGACGCAGAGAAGAGGAAGGTTTATCCCTTGATGACCACATGAAGTGATTAGAAGATGATGTGTAATGAGGAGGATACTTAAAAACTGCTGAAACATGAGCATCTGCGATCGTCATTTCAGGGACACAGGTGATTAAGGATCTGTATTTCGAAGGTTTCTTCTACTGTTTTGGACTCTTGGTTGGAGCTTTCCTAAGGGTTCATTAAGAGAAAATGGTCCATATTCTTAGCCCAAGTGACCCAGAAACACAATTTCATTAAACATAAGCGTAATACAAATGAGCCTTCATTAATAATCCTCTTAAAACACTTTACAGATGTAACTTTAACTCCTAAATTTATAGAAAATGTTCTGTAAAGCAAAAGTCTGAAGGAAGCTCCTGAATCATCAAAAAAACCCCACTATATTATTGTTTGATTGGTGCAAAGGATTTTTAAACAATTTTTGATTTGCCAAAGTCCATAGCAGGTCTTATATTTTTAACAAGTAACTCTGATAAACAAAAATACTCATGCTAAATAATTTCAAAATCACAGCAAAACACTGAGCAAGCAATGAAAATATAGACTTAGAAAGCATATTCTGAGATGGAAAACTGAATCTTAGACTGAAGAAAAACTTCAGAAAGAAAAAGCAAACCCATTTGAAAAGCAAAAGCTTTTAAGCAACCTACTCTCAATGAATAATTCCTAGAGGTAAGACTGTGTGAAGAGAGCATTTGCACAACCTTTAACCAGTCATCATATCTTGCCAACAGGTTTAAGAAAAGAAACTGTGCTTTGAGTAAAAAAAAAAAAAATCCACCCACTCTATTCTCACAACTGCCCTAACAATTTATACTACAGAGGGAGACAGAATGTTGGCAAGAGATGCTAATAAGCTTCTGACCAGGCAGGCTTTACCAGACCCATGAAGTTGCAGGTTAGTAAAGAATACTGAAGACGAATGAAGTCAGACAGCCACTTAGAAAGCAGTCTCCTGGAGGCAACCTGACACAGTCCAGCAAATACAGGGAAACCCAATGCGAGTGGATGTTTTAAGTGTTTGCATCTGTTTCAAATAAGCACCAACAGTGAGAAGGCCAGGACAATGTATTAGAAAGGGCTTTCAACATGAACTTCAGAAGAAATCTAGTCTTCAGCTAAATACGGATCATTGTTCAAAATAAGGATATTGGCTCTGGAGACAGTCTGCCGGGGTTCAAATACTGACTCAACACTTAGCCATGCTGTGACCTTGACTAAAGCACTTAACTTTTCTTGGTCTTTTTTTTTTTTTTCTTTTCCAGAAGGTAGTAAAGAAGCACTGTTACAGAATTGTTAAATACACAGAATGGAAAAGTACACAGAATAACAGTAGCAACCATAAACTTAAGATTTATTAGCTATGTATTTCATATATACATGTATATGTATATATCCATTTTTATTAATCTTTGGTGCAGAATGGCATTTATGTTTTATTCAGATAAAATTACTGGTTTTCCTGTATGTAAAACATCATTATATATCACAAAAGACACAAAAATACTGAAAATACTGCCATCAAAGGACTATGTCAGCTTTCTATCAGTAGACTTCATAATGCCAGTCAACATCTCTTCCACATGAATACTTGTATATTTTCTCTATTGAAATCTGCTATAGCAAAGCTAAGAAAAACAAGAGTAGATACATGTGTCTCTGGTTATAAAAGGAAATGACTTGTATGAAAGAGAATATATTTTGAAAAGTTCACAAAGATATACTTTTCTTAAAAAAAAGTAAGAATGACTATTTTGAACAAACTATAATTAAAAATATAATTTAAAGTATAATTTAAAAATTATAATTTAAAATATTTTTTATTTGTTGGTATACAGTTGTCCATTTTGAGGTTACTAAAGAAATCAAAGAACACTCTAAAAAGTAAAATCATACTTCAAAACAATGTAAAATTCGGCCTATGAGTGGATTTCATCCTGTCTATTTCATGTATTTGTTTATTTACCTGTTTCAGCTATTCATCTAGATTTATATGAGATGATACATGTGAACTTTGTAAAAACCACACTATTTAATCTTACCTAAATATCCATAAAAAATAGATGAAAAATTGCCAAGGTTATACAGAGGGTATAAATAACCAAAAAAGGGTGTGTAGAAAAAACAATTTTTGAATATTTTATAATGCAAATGTGCCTGATGAGTTTCAGGTCAGCCAGGAGAAAGCAGAAACTATGTAGCCCAAAGAGCAAATCAGCCCAGGAACACACCTAAAGAATTTTCAGTCTACATTTTAAAGAATAGTTAGTGTTGCCTTATTTCCTTCTATGGTGCAGAGTACAACACCTTTATAATATTGAAAAGAACATGACACAATTATCAAAGAGCTATTATACAGAATAAGAAAGTAAACCCTAAGTAGGGTTAACTAAGTAATAATCAGTTGGCATTACTTGAGATACAGGATTTTATTTGTTTGTTTGATTATTTAAAGGCTACACTGTGAACTATGGATTCTACTATGCAGAATGTTAGCAAGGAAAAGCATTCCTGGAAAAACTTCCTTTCAGATTGCAGGACTGAGGTAGGGTCCAGAGATGTGCACTTAGCAAGCATCTTGGTCATATCAACCTAGGATGCGTGGGATCAATCAACTCTGAGAATCAATGCACTCTTTAGGCTGCTTTCTTGACAAATATGTTTTTATTATTTTAGTATTTATGTAAATATAGTCAACACTCTGTAGTAATTACTGTATTGAAATATGTATCAGTCATGGAGTTATTAAAATGAAAGACATATGTTCCAACTTCCAGAACACAGAGGAAAAGCAATTCTGCATTGAAAACTAGAAAATGGAAAACTTAAGAACCAATTGTATGAACTCTGAGCTTTTTATATATTCAACCACTCTGGTAAATGAGTAAAACATAGGACAGCCTTCTCAGAAAAAAAAAAAAAGTATGTAAAAATAAAATTGAAAGGGTAAGAATAGATTTCAATTATATTGAGATTCAGTTTTCGAAATATTTTAAAACTATTTATCAGTTGTGAAATACTTATCAGTGTGCTTCCGTTGTAATGGATTAAGTAAAAAGAGGTAGTGACAGGTTTAAGAGCCACGAACAAACATTTTGGTGGCTTATTATACACATCCATGTGGAGGTTTGAGGCTTATGTATCTGACACTTAGTTGCCAGTTGGTGTTAATGTCTGTGAAGGTTCAGATAGAGGAAACTTGCTTAAAGAAATATGCCATATAAGGTGGGCTTTGAGATTCTGTAGTTCAGTTTACACGTCTTCTTCCTGCTCGTGGTTGAAAGGGTAAGCTCGTTGTTTTCTGCTCTAGTCTCTATGCAAGTCTCCTGCGGTCACATTTCCCTGTCACAAAGGATTCCTATCCTTCTGGAACCATATGTCCAAATAAACTCTTTCTTTTAAAAGTTTCTCTGTTCAGTATTTAGACACAGCAACACAAACATAACCAATACGGAAGCTATTACCAGACATGGAATGCTGCTGGGCATAACCTGACCATGTTGTGGTTTCGAAGAATGTGAAAGACTGGATCTTGTGTCTATTAAAGTGTTTGTATGCTGTATAAAGTGTTTAAAGGGGACCAAATTTCAGCCAGCTAAGCATCCAGCTTGTGAAAGAGAGACCAAGGTGTTTTCTGCTCCTAGAAAGCAGCTGAATCAAGGCTATGCTGCTGCTATTGGGGTTGTGGGGGTGTGGTTCTTTCTAAGCTGCTAGTTAAACTTGGCACCATCATTCATGTGATGCTAGATTTAGAGGCATGAAAAATTTCACGGCTTTAGAGGCATGAAAATATTTGAGAACGAACAGGTCATGCATTTTTCCTATGCGGTCTGAGATAGATGCTGAGTCATAGTGTGTCTGGGAGTCCCTGTGTTAGGGCCCCTGAGAGAGTAAGAGGTTGTGAGAAGCCATTGTTGAAGATATGAAGTTAAAGCCTGATATTCGAGAGAGACCCAAAACTGATGGAGATACCAGAGCTGTGGGATATCTGTGAAAAGAGAGCTGCATAAAACAGATGAAACCAGCCCAAGGCAGATGGACGCTGTAGGCAGCAAAGCTGCAAGTACAGAACCCTCTAAGCCCTTTCATCCAGACATGGAACTAGAGAATCTGATGTTTGCCTTTCTGGATTCCCATATCACTCAGACCTAGTATTTCCTCGCTGTGCCTCCATTCTTTCCTTTTTGAGTTACCATGTATATTCTGTGCCATGATACCATTGATTGTTGAAAGTATGCAATTTGGTGTTTGATTTTACAGCATCCCTCAGACAAGAGATTGCCTCCAGTCTCATAAAAAGACTTTATGGTTTTAAATGGCATGGAGATTGTGAATGACTATGAAGACTTTTTAATTTGGACTAAAAGAATTTTGAATTATAATATGGCCATGGAGTAGAATGTAGAAGTTTGAAAGGGAAATTTTCCTCATAGGCTCAGAAATTAAAACACTTGGTTCCCAGTTCATTGCATGCTGAGGCAGGTTTAGCTGGTGCAGCATTGCTAAAGGAGGTGTGCCTCTGGGGTAAGGCTTTGAAATTATATGGCTTCACCTTGCTTCCAATTCACTGTCTGTTTCAGGATTTCAGCTTATCTAACCATATCTGCTGCTTGCTGCCCAGCTTCCCTGTGGAGATGGAAGCATATTCCTATGGAACTGTCAGTCCAAATAAACTCTTTCCTCCCTAAGATGTCTTAGCCATGCTGTTTTTATTATAGCAGCATAAAAAGAACTAATATAATTTATAATTTAAGAAATTACTGAATTTTTATTAAATATGATTATTAGAATACATTTCTTTTACAACTAGGTTCGTACTGCTTATGGATTCTATCCAAAGATTACATTTAAGATAACCTACCTTAGAACTAAGTATTTTCTGAAGTAAAAGGAACAGTTGACCATGTCAAATGTAGTATTTTAAAAATTACAATTATTTATTGTGTGCATGTGTTTCCATATATATACATATATATGTGTGTTTGTGTGTGTGTGTGTGTGTGTGTGTGTGTGTGTAATATGAAGTATGTTGTGGGAGAGGGGTGGTATATGTCCCATAGCAAATGTGTGTTTACATCAGAGGACAATCAGAAGAAACTAATTCTCTTTCCACCATGTGGGCCCTGGAGAATAAATTTAGTTCATCACATTCAGGCAGCAAGCACCTTTACCTGCTAAGCACCCTTGCCAGCAGAAGGTAATTTTTATGCTGCCTCTCAAAGGACTAGACATTTCTAATTGAAATGAAGTAATAAATAAGGAGAATCCAAAGGATTTAAGATTATGCAAGAAATTCAATTGTTTTTGAATGGTAGGAGCACTGTAAGCTAGAAAGTTTGAGGATATGACAAGTTCTGAATATGAGACTTAAAGAATTCTCATCCTATCGTGACCTAAAGAGAACATGAGTTTAGTTGGTAGAAACGGACTGGCTGCCTTAGCTGCCCAAGACAATCACTAATGGCCAACAGCAAGTGCTGGTGCAGTGAAAGGAAGAAGGACACACACTGATAAAGCTAACTAGAGATTCTGAAGGTCTCTTGAGTGAATGAATGGGTATGACAAGGGACAGCAAGAGCACACCCTGACAAGTCTGACAACGGCATAGAAGAACAATGGTTAAGGATGGAGGAGAGGCTACTAGGAACTTGTTTCTAGGGGTCTTCATAGACTTCAGGAGCAAGGCAAGGAGGAGATAGATGTATGAGAATCAACATGTTATATGCTGGTAACATCATAGGGAAGGATCGAGTTCTGGCAGCAATGTCCTGAACAGGTAATTCTAATCTTGAGTCATTGCTCAGGGTTTGCTTGGAGCTTTGTCTAAACTAATACTGAAATTTACTTCTGCTATAATTGTGTTAAGAGTGGAGACCAGGTGGGATAGTTTTTGCATGTATTGCAGCCTTCAGAAAGTCAAATTAGGAGAATTAACATAAGTTCAAATCTAGCCTGAGCTATATCATGAGTTCTAAGTCAGCATAAGTTATAGAGTGAAAACTTTTTTCTAAATGAAAACAAAGTTAAATAAAAGAAAGTAACATCAATAAAATGAACTAACATTCCAGCCATGGTAACGTATAGCCAGAATTTATCATTTCCCAAAGGATGCTTGATCCTATCACACAGACTCTTGCTCAGACATATGCATTGCTGTGCTATTCACAATAGCCAGAATGCAGAAACAAGTTGCATGTCCTTCAAAAGAAGAATGGATAAAGAAAACATGGTAATTTACCAACGGACTATTACTTAGCCAATCAATATCTGATTTGACTTAAGGTCAACTCCAAGAACTTGAGACTAGATAACCCAGGGACCTGAGGTAAAACCAAATAATACTGTTCTAAAGAAAACCAAACAGAAAATAACCATAGCAATAAAATGACTCCTAGTGATGTTCTCCTGTATTTATAGCCTTATTCGTCGATCATCAGAGAAGCTTTTCCTGCAGTAGATGGGAACAGAAGGAGAGACCCACAGCTAGATATTATGCAGAGAGTGAAAGAGCTTAAATCACAACCCATAAACGGGATGTCTCCATCAAATCCCTCCCTTTAAGTCTTAGAGAAGCCTATGGAAGAGGAGGCAGAAAGTGTGGAAAAGTCAGAGAGGATGGATGAAGGACACCAAGGAAACAAGGCCATCTAAATCAAGATGATCAAAGCACATGTAAACACACAGATGCAGAGTCTGAGGCAGCATGCACAGGGCTGCCAGGGGTCCTCTGGTTATATGTTATGCCTTCCAGTTTAGTGGTTTTATGGGATTCTTGATTGTACAAATGAGTGGGTATATTTCTTGTGATTTCTCTTGTTTGGTTGTGTGTGTGTGTGTGTGTTTGTCCAATTCCAATGTGTTAGTTTTTGTTTTATCCTATTATATTTGAATCCTGTTTGCTTTCTAATGAGAGATAGAAGAGGAGCGGATTCAGATGGGAGGGGAGATGGGGGAAGAAGTAAGAGAAGTAGATCTGAAGGGAAACCATAGTCAGGATATATTATGTGAGGAAAGAAATCCATTTTCAATAAAATAAAAAAACAAAATAAAATATCAAAGTTATCAATGGGCTCCATGAGAATATTTGAAGAAGAACCTCTGAAAATATCAATGACAGTAATGTGGATAGAAATTAGACTATGTAATGGAAATTGAAATGTAATTATTCCTAATGTTTTAATGATATATATATATATATATATATATATATATATATATATATGACTTACTTCACTAATTACTTGGTTTTCAAAGATGGAGACAAGCCAAAATTTGGAAACTTGAAGAAAATTAGCATATGAGATGCTGGCCAATTAAAGCCATAGTAGAAGTGGGTAGCTGGTGCAGAGCTATTATATTCAAAAAAGTGTAAGGAGACAAGCCTTTATGAGTTGCTCTATGGAGATAAAATCAGAGAAGCAGGTGAGTTCCTTCCTTGTGGTTTCTAAATACTCTTTTGATCAATGAAGAGTATATAGCAAATTTGGCTACAAGCAAAAGAGAAGGTAAAATGAAGGGCTCAAACATCAGTGTGGCAAATGCTCAGTAGTGATAGAGGCTAAGATGACATCAGATGGGGCTGCTGCTCCACCAGGGCCAGATCAGCAAACCCAATACCCTCCCACAGCCCAAAGGCTGCCTGTCTTACAGGAGGTCTTCAATAACCAGGGACACAGACAAAAGCCTAGCATGGCTATCCTCTGAGAGGCCCTACCAGCAGCTGACTGAGAAGGATGCAGATACTTTCACCCAACTACTAAACTAAAGACATCAGGGACCCCTATGGAGGAATTAGAAGGATAGAAGAAGCTGAAGGGTGGTGACCCCAAAGGAAGACAGCAGTTTCAACTAACCCGGACCCCTGGGCGTTCCCAGAAACTGTGCCAATAACCAAGCAGCATACGTGGACTGGTCCAAAGGCCCTGGCACATATATAGCAGAGCACTGCCAGATTTGGCTTCAGTGGGAGAAGATGTGCTTAATTCTTGAGAGACTTGAGGCCCCAGGGAAGGGGAATACTGGGTTTGCAGGGGGAGGCACCAGGGGAGATGGAGGGATGGGGTGAGGAACCGTGGGAGGAATTTCGAGAGGGACAACAGCTAGAATATAAATAAACACAATTGATTTAAAAAGAAAAGACATTAATACATTTTAGGAGGTAAAATGTCAAAATTGATTTTATTTAAAAATCTTTGTCTTGTGAAATAAAATAATATTTCACAGAAAAAAAAATGACACCAGACACTCATGTTGCTTAATGCTATAGCTTCTTGTAGGACCTTTCAGTAACTTTCTTGGGAGTGGGAGCAAGGTAAGCAAAAATTTGGAAACTAGAAGAATAAATATTGCATCAGGGTGTGAAAGGAGAACACAGAATAAGATATATGTCACAATGTCATCCTCAGTGACTGGATTAACAAGGTCAGCAAGAGATCTTGACAGATAGAGATAGAGGTGAAGGGTGTATAACAAGAAATGGACAAGGACATACACTCGGACTAGGGGTCCTTGGAGTCTATCATCTCAGCATGATACCAGAATATAGGCCTGGGGCTGGTAAGATGGCTCAGTGGAAATGGTGCTTGATATGCCAACTATCAGGGCCTGAGTTCAGATCTCCAGGACTCATGTCAAAATGCAGACATGACTGTGAGCATATATTAGCCCAGAGCAGAGGGCAGAGAGACAGGTAAATTCCTGGATTTGGTTGATCTGCTAGGCCAGGTGCAATGTTGAGCTCCAGTTTCCATGAGGGTTCCTGCTTTAAAAGCTGTGAGGTGAGAACAGTTGAGGGAGACAGCACAATGTCCACTACTAGCCTCCATGGGTGTGAGGATGACTACAGATAGGAACACAGACACATACATATATTACCCATACAATATATTATACCCAAACGATACTGCCATCGAGAGAACTGGGCAAAGCTCATGGAGAACATATTGGTTCAATTGATCTTAAAATTAATTATTTTATGGCAGTGTACATGGTAGTACATCATTTTAATCTTCCTCTTGGGAGGTAGAGCAAGTGAGTGTCTGTAAGTTTGAGAGCAACCTGGTTTACGTAATGAGATTGTGCCAGCCAAGGCCCTTGGGAATTTCTTTTTATTATTATATAGTTTTTCTTCATAGATCAGTTTATACAGTTAGACAACAGCAGCAATGACCAAACAGAATTCTTTCTTTTACCTAGTAAATGCAAGACAAATAGTAGTAGGCATTGGAAACCAATTTATCACGATCTCCTAAATGGGCAAAATTAAATATTATTTCCTCCCACAGTCAAAAATCCTGACCCAGAATTGTTTCTGTCTAAAAGAACTGCAGGCACAAAAATGAAGAAGAGACTTAAGGAAATGTGGTCTAGTGACCAGCCCAACCTGGGATCCATCTCACTGGAGAGGCCTGACGCTATTACTGATGCTATGGTGTGCTTACAGATGGGGCCCTGACATGGCTGTCCTCAGAGAGGTCCAACAAGCAGCTGACTGAGACAGAAGCAGATATTTACATCAAAACATTGGACTAAAGCTAGGGACCCCTGTGGTTAAATTAGGGAAAGGCTGGAAGAAGCTGAGGAGGAGGGAGACCCCATAGGAAGACCAGCAGTCTCCACTAACCTGGATCCCTGAGATTTCTCAGACACAGAGCCACAACCAGGCAGCTCAGTATACATTTAGTATACACTAGCTGATTCGGGGACCCTGACACATATACAGCATAGGATTGTCTGGTCTGGCCTCAGTGGGAGAAGATGCGCCTAATCTTGAGGCCTCAGGGAGTTGGGAGGCTTCAGGTGGTGGGGACATCCTCTTGGAGACACAGGGGAGGAGGAATGGGATAAGGAACTTTGGGAGGGCACACCAGGATGGCGGCAATGGCTGACCCGTACAAACATAAAAGTAATAAAAGAAAATAAGACAGCTCACTTATTTTTAATGAAGTGTTATAGTGCATACACTATACCAGTTGTACCAGTTAAGGTACAATTGTGTGAAGTCCTGAATCCTACTGCAGTTGTCACCCCATGTCATTTCCTAGCCATTCTCTAGAATTCTCAGTTCCCCATATGTGGAGAAGGAAATTATCTGAGAATAAATTTGTTATCCAAAGATTGCAGTTTAGTTGGAAATCAACTCCATTTCACAAGATAGGAAATCTATTAACTTTCCCCCTCAGTGCTGAGTTTCTTTCTTTCATAAAGATACCAATGTTTTTATTTTGGAACTACTTGTATTCTGTACCCCTTTATATAGAAATTAGTGTGAAAGGACCAAGCATGAGGAGGTAATAACAGGCTGGCCTATCATAACCCTTTCCCAGGAGTGCAGTTCTTGATGATGTCATAGCAGACAGTGAGGGAGTTCCTTCAGGGCACCATGACACCTGTCCATCAGATCTTTCTCTGTTGTTTTTTTTCTTCCCCAAATCAAGATTTTGTTTAGGTCTTCCTTATATCTCGTGGGCCAGTTGGTTTATTTTTATTATGCAATGGTTACTTTTGAAAGATTTATGAGAAGTTCTATGATTCCAAAGAACAATCTGAGAGCACCACTTTATTACACTTCAGTGCACGTACACTTGCATGCACTTAGTATATTTAGAATAATTTTTGAAGGATATTTCAGGTTACTTTTTAAAGACCACCCCAATCAATCCTGGACAACAGAATTTTGCCCCATTCACCATTGTTACAAACTTAGGTAAAGTGTTTACACTGCTATTATTTTTTCAGTTTTCTAAATACTTCTTTTCCCCATCACTTAAATGACAGGTTAAATAAACAGCAAGAAAAACACAACTGGATTTGGAAAAACAGCAAAATATAAATGGCTACATACAGAATATCAACACTCAGCCAGGTGTCACTGTTGAATAATAATTAATACTCATTATTGGTGGACATTAGCATTTTAAATCTTGCCATAGTAAAATTTCACTATTTGCAGATGATATGATAGTATACTTAAGTGACCCTAAAACTTCCACCAGAGAGCTCCTAAACCTGATAAACAACTTCAGCAAAGTGGCTGCATATAAAATCAACTCAAACAAATCAGTAGCCTTCCTCTACTCAAAGGATAAACAGACTGAGAAAGAAATTAGGGAAATGACACCCTTCACAATAATCACAAATAGTATAAAATACCTTGGTGTGAATCTAACCAAGCAAGTGAACGACCTGTATGACAAGAACTTCAAGTCTCTGAAGAAAGAAATTGAAGATCTCAGAAGATGGAAAGATCTCCTATGCTCGTGGATTGGCAGGATTAATATAGTTAAAATGGCCATCTTGCCAAAAGCAATCCACATCAAAATTCCAACTCAATTCTTATTAGAGTTAGAAAGAGCAATTTGCAAATACATCTGGAATTACAAAAAACAACTGTAAAGGTTAGTTCTCCTCTTCTACCATGTGGGTACTGGTGATTTACCATGGGCCATAAGGTTTGGTAGCAAGACCCTTTACCCATTGAGCCAGTGTCTTGCTGGCTAGGAGTTGCTCTTTCTCTTGTTTTTGTTTGTTTTGTTTTTGTTTTGTTGCTGTTGCTCCTGTTTGATGCAGTTCCACTAAGCATTGGTTGATCAGGGTGGTGCCAGTAGACCTGGCTTGTCTGGAACTAACAGACTCACCCAGCTCTGTGTCTCCACGATTCAGGTTAAATCCCAGCAGCTTTTGTTTTGTTTTAATAAGAAAATAGAAGGCAAAGTAAACATTACATTTAACTATCGTTTAGTGGTAATCAGAATTTTATGCAATTACCATGGGTGTTTAAAAGTCTTGAAAATTTTGAAGCATTTCATGTTAATCAATTAAAGGCACTCATATAAGTTACTTTTAAATGGGAGCACTTAGGGAGGGACCCATGGTTCCAGCTATATATGCAAGGGAGTTATTTATAAGTGGGAGAGATATCCTTGGTCCCATGAAGGCTGGACATTGTGGGGGGATGGTATTCGAGGGTGGGGAGGTGAGGTATGGGGGAGGGTGGGTGGGGGTACACCATCATAGAGTCAAGAAGAGGGGGGAAGGGATAGGGAGTTCCTGGGAGGGAGGGGGGAAAGAGGGTAAGGGGAAAACATCTGAAATGTAAATAAAATTTCCAATAAAAAATATTAAAAAAAAGATTTTAAGAATAAGTAATCACTGAAGAGTTAACAAAGATTACAGAATGTAACAGTGTCAATGTCAGGTCTTTACCCTGTTTTTAGTCGATCCTCTTCTTATTCATTTTGAAAGCTGCTGTCGTAACTGGCACTAATTGGTGCCCTTGTTAGAAATCTCAGCAGAAGAGCCAAGAATAGTAAGGATATGGACACCTCTCACCTGGAGAGGAGAGCTGTATCCAAAGGTGAGGCTGAAATCAAGGAGGGGTCAGGTGACCAGCTGCTGCCTGTGAGTAGGGGGAGAGTCGCACCTGTTCACTGTGTCCATAGACAATGTGATTCTCTGGAGATGTAAATCAAGAGTGTTACTGTACCGGAAGTCATAGTGAAAACATAAGGAACACAGGATGCTCTGAGCAATGCAGCTACATTCTGAGAGGGAGCAAAGGCAGCCATTCAACCAGTGCTTATGGCATAAGATACATTTGCATGTGTTACCACTGTTGTAGTTCTCTGTTCTCCCTCTCCCTCCCTCTCTCCTTCTCTCTATGTCTCTCTGTCTCTATTTTTTCTGTCTCTCTTTCTGTCTCCTCTTTCTCTGTCTCCTCTCTCTCTCTCTCTTTCTTCTCTCTCTCTCTCTCTCTCTCTCTCTCTGTGTGTGTGTGTGTGTGTGTGTGTGTGTGTGTATGTGTAAAAATACTTACGTAAAACAAACAAACAAAAACAAAAACAAAAAACCGACTATCACATGAACATTAGGAGACCAGAAGCCAAAAAGATAAAATATGTAATTCTTGGTCATATAAATTCTTGATTAGACACATTTATGGATATATTTTCATGTCACTCATGGGTGTTACACACATTATTTACCAAGAACTGAACTACCAATTTAAGTAGGAATGTTTGCTCCAAATGTATGTAGAAAAAGCTGGGGCAAATCTATATGGAGCACATAAGCTACAAGAGACATGTACAGGGTGCTATAAAGAATTGAGCAGAGATGCTAATGTGGAATGCCACCGTAGAGACTTTTGGCCTAGGTGATAACAGATGGTCCATATAAAATGATGTGTGAGGTAAGTGAAGACATTAGGCATTTAGGAACACAAACAGAAATCACACGAAGGAGCTTGATGTCTCCTGATACACTCAGGAAGCCTCCAGAACTTCAGAGAAGAGAACTTGATTGAAGATGGGGTGGTGGAAATCAAAAGGAAAGAGAAGGAAATGGAAGTAGATCTTCATGTATCCATGGAAAGCCAAGTTCTTTATGCTATGTTTTCTGACCTTCTCACTATTAAACATATGTGCCCGCTATTCAATGTATACAAGTTTTATCTTTAAGAATAAACAAAGTCTAAACACATCTCTCCGATACCAAGACTCCTATTAGTGTAATGTTAAAGCAGTAAATGCTTTCCATGCAGAAATCAGAAAAAAATTCTTGGAAATTTTATATAGAAATCGTTACATTTGTTTAATGAATTCTCGTGCTCTGGTTTCCATCCTTTTATTGCTTAACAATCTTCCCCAAACTCTGAAAATATGCTTGTAAATTGTAGGTTCATGATGAATTCAGGGCTAGGAGAGTATCTAGGGAGTGAAATGCTGACCAAGCAAGCCTGACAATCTGAGATCAGATCCCCCCAACTCAGGTAAAAAGCTATATGCATCTGTGATTCCTGTACTCCTATGGTGGTAATAGAAGTGGAAATAGAAGCATCACCTGGAAAGCCACAGACTCCCAAAATAGGAACACATAGTATAGCAGCAGAGAAAAGAGATGCTGCCTCAAAACAAGGAGGAAGAAGAAGGTTGGCTCCTTAAAATTCCTCTTGGACTTCCATCCACAGGCAATGGCATGCACTACCCACATTTATACACACACACACGTTATCATACACATACACATTTATCCCAACACACACACATACAAACATAAAGACATTCAGTTCAGTATTAAATTTCTTAGAAAGTTCTACCTTGGGGAACCAAGTAACAAAATTTTAATTATTTCAATTTTATTACCATTAGAGGAACAAAAATAAGCTTCCATTTTGTATTATCTAGAAAAGGTTAGAAAACTTAAAAATGTTAACAATTATTTAGATTTTTTGTTTACCTATACTTTATTGACACATATTCATTGTATATTGTATCAAGTTTTCTAAGGACATTTGCACGTTATAGACAAAGGGAGTTCTTATGTATTTTCTGGAGGATTTTGCAACAAGGTAAATAAGACAAACGAAAACATGACGTCTGTTCAATTTCATAACTTAGCACTAAAGAAGACTGAAGGAAGTATTTTAAATTTTGGATCCATAAAAGGGAACACTTTGAACTAGATTTAACTGAACATGGTCCCTTCCTTTGCTATTTGGGGCATTCAGAACATAATTTCACAGATGATATATTTCTCTTAATGTGATTTTCAGACTACAGCTAATGGAAAAAGCCTGGTTAGGATTCAGAGACATGGTACAGATGTTCAGCCACATTTGCATGCAATTATTTCTAAAAACCAATGCCAGGGTACAGACTCTATTGAAATGGCTTCTGGGATTGCTGGCATAACATATTACATCAGCTTCCAATCTTTAAGTAAGATTCGATTCCGAGTTTTTAAAATAAAGATACTCTGTGTAAAATCACCCTTTACTCGTTATTCAAGAATATATGAATATAGGGTTCATATGCAACAAGGACTGAGAGTAGATATTTAATACTTTAAGCAAATCCTCCCTCACCACTTGAATTTGTGAGAATTTAACTTAATATAACAATATTAGGAGCTTAATATAATGTTACTACAAAACAATGCAAGTGAAAATAACAATATGCAGAAGAAATGAACATCATTGTTTTGATTTATCATGCAGCATCCAACTTGTTTTGGAGATGTTTTTCTTTAAAAAGCCACTTGAAAGGGTATATAAAGGTCTGACTTGTTCCCTGTTTCTCCAGCCGTTGGTCTTATACAGACACCCTAAGCAGCAAACCAGAAATAAATTAATATTCAAAGTATTTATGAAGTGCATTTGTCACTAATCTAATCAGACCCATCCAAGGCAGTAAAGAGTAGTGTGAAACAGAGTTTTCATTGCTTTGCTTCTAGGGTATGGTTCTTTCATAGAGGCATCAACCCTAGAGACCCTTGGAGACCATGGGCTGTCAGAGGCCTTGACTCTAACCACCACTGGATAATCTTTTCCATGACCTTGCATTTTAAGATTAGGATTTGATTCAATAAAAGAACCATAAAGATGCTTTGCTCTATCGACTAAATATCAAAACAAAATTGTATCATACTATTAATGTTTTCAATCCAGAGCATGCCAGCCTGTCTTTTATTGCAAGCTTTACTCTGTATGTGGGGGGGACAACTTAGATCATAGTCACCCCTAGGAGTGCATGGGGGGACTAGAGGCCCGTTCCTGCTCCTTTTCTGATCCCTGCAGGGAAGGAAGCAGGAGTCCATCGATCAGCTCCTTTTTACCTGCTGTTGGGCTCAGTTATAGTTCTTTCCTTGCCAAGTAAGAAACAGAAGCATGTGGGCAGAATGAAGAGAGACAGAACTGGAGACTCAAGGGTAATGAGGACCAGCCTGATGTAAGTAGCCAGTGATGCCACATGAGACCATGGTGGGCTCCTGGTCTGTTTTGGTACTGTGGGGGGTCATTCCTGGGTCTGTAGCCAACCAACATCCCTGGTCTGTGCTGCCACTCAGGGATATGTTGATATCTGAGGGCTATGCAACTCTGGCCCTAAACCTCACCCGGGCATAGTGGGAGAGTTGGCCCTAGAGGCGTGAGAGCAAAGAGCTGACCCAAACCCTAGCTGGCTGCAGTACTCAGGAGAGTAACCTGCACATTTCATGTGGGAGTTTCGAGTGAGCCCTGCGGGGATCCTAGTGTGGGAAACCTGACCCTACCACTCATCTCTCCTGCAGTAGCACGGATGAAGGAGATGTACCCACCTTCTCTTCTTTGTCCCTCACATTCTATGCTAGATAGGAGAGTTAGCCCTCAGTGTGCTGAGGGAGAATTGGCCATCTCTCCTCCAGCTGTAACACTCTGTCATCTTGCTTGGGTTTCAGAGTAGAACTAGCTTTGGTTAAAGGGACTTGCAGATGAGACAGCCTCGAGGGCATGAGAGCAGGAGGGCCAGCAGGCTGACCAATTCAAATATTTCTAAGGCCCAGATCCAGGGCTTTGAATTGGTCTATCTCAACATCTACCCCATAGATGAATTGCTGGGCTACATAACATGGCCAGTCCTCAGATCTAAAATTACAGAATCTTCCAACACATGGTAACAACAGGATATCTAAAAGGAGTCCCAGTGATCTTCAAGTATTGATAGTGTAGCAGAAGCAAGAGGACTCAAACCAGATGAAAGAGGCACAGCAATGAAAATTTGCAAGCAAAGAAGTGTGGGTAAATGGGTATACTATGGTATACACTGTGACACACTATAGCTTCCACTGTGAGATTTTTTTTTCTCTGTTTGCAGGGTGGTGGTGGTTTGCAATGTGGGAGTGGGTATGAGAGGAGGGGGAGATGAATAGGATTAAGGTGCAGAACGTGTAATTTGCAAAGAACCAGTAAAGTTAAAAAAAATCAGAACCACACCTCAAATCATAACACTCAAATCAGAATTCATAGGATGCTAAAGTAAGGAGTTATTCACATTTAATACGTGCCTTGCCATCCTTACTTGGTATGACTTCCCCACCCCAAATGAAAACTGTGAATGGTAATAAAGAAGCAGTTATAATCAGTGACGAAAGGTTAAGAGGCACATAGTTTGTAGTACACAGACTTGAATTTACAACCCAGCTCAAATGTCAGCTACATGACCTTAGGTAATGAAATTTAGCCTTTCTTAGCTTCAGCATCTTGTTGTGTGAAATGAAAAAAGCATTAAAAAAAAAAAAGCACACATCCAGGTAAACACAGTGAGCTCTGAATATGTATTAGCAAACACAAATAAAAAAATATGAATGCTTCAGGATCTTCCTTCCATTAGAGGAAAAAAGTGAATTAAAAGCAAGTGGCGACCTGAGGAATGTGAGATCCATCATGTCAGCTTTGGATGCTTCAGTCCTCATTGTCACTAGCCCTACTCATCCATTTGGATATAGAAAGCCACAGTGCTTATTATCACTGAAGGACCCCAAAAGACCAGAATGATTCTGAGAGAGATCTTTTTGAGAGTAGTGTCTAAAGTATGAGTAAAGGTTGGGCTGTATAAATTCGTCACCTAGACACATGGGTGAATCAACAGGATATGACTCCTGTATATTCACAAAATTAAAGCTAATATTTAAGAATATCATCATAATCAAAATAAATAGATTCCACGATTTAAAACTGTTATAAGCAGTAGTGCAGTTTCTCCAAAGACCATTTTCTGAGGGGTTTAAGTTAGATAAGACAAAAGAGATGAAACCAAAACCACATAGAGTAATCCTCACATCCGATGTATGATACAGGAAAGAGAACTGCAGTTCTGTGACAGAATCACCTCAAGTTCTCACAGACTGACTGTGACTATGGTGTGACTATGTATGACACGGAAGTACACAGAGTTGTTTTTTACAGTATACGAAAGGAAGAAGGTCAGATAGGGAAAAGGTCAAATATTGGAACTGTACTAAATAGTTTACTGGAAACTACACATTTCTAAACCAGGACTAAGTTCCATTACCCAATAGCTGCTCTCAAGAAGGAAGCTAATTTACATTTAAAATAGCAATACAGTCTACTCTTTAAAAGCACAATGGTAAACACACCAATTTGACAATTACAGTAATATGAGTATTTGCATAATCTGTCTTCTACACCTGTTCTTAATTTGAGGCAGCTGCAGGACGGATCACATCTCAGTAATCTGAATGGGTATGTGGGTACTTCTGACAGTACTGCATTCATTTAATGTTTGAAGACATCTCACTTTTTAATGCTTACTGGCTTCTAAAAAGTGGTAAGAAACAGTGCAGAAGTCATGGCTACTGTTCATTTGGTTAATATGAACTGAGAATAAGCACAATACCACACAGGGCTGTCAATTATATATTTAGCATCTTTAGTGATTTTTTTTCTTTTCCTCCAAATGGGATCCATTTTATTCATGTAAAAATTTTAGAGCACAATAAAAATGAATTTGACAGATTCTACTGGGACTGTAACTAGAGAATCTACAGCAAATATAGTACTAGGGAACAGAGAAAAAACCTTCAGAACTTCAGGAAAAGCATCTGTAACTTAGGCCATTGCGGAGGTTGGTGAATAATTTTTGTTGGAAAAGAGAGATTCCATTAAAATTTTGACAAACACATCTCATTTCAAAATTTAATAAGCACAAGTTTAATCACTTTAAGGATCCAGCTTGTTTTCCTATGTATTCAAATACACACTCTGAACCATCAAAGGAAAGTCAGTTTATCACTGCTGTGCATACTCCTCTGTCATTTGTTTAAATCACTGAGCTGGACCCTAGCTTGTAGACTATAAGATGCCCGTGTAATCTGTCAACAGAACTGCCTCCCTTTAAGCTTCTGTCATGAATAGGATATGAAGGTAGAACTTTTTAAGGAAGTTATTTATTTCCTGAAAAATGAATGAGAACATGCTTAGTAATGAGCTGGACAAACAAAGCAAGTCTGTTTATGTTCTATTAGCCTCTGAAGAGGTGACTCTTCAGCTGTTGATTTCTCATGTGTTACTTTTATAAGAGCTCGTATAAGATTATAACAACTACTAAACAAATTAGTAGATGCTGACAGTTTCAATGTACTCTCATGGTTGTTTAGAGACTGCCATCAGGGAAGAGGACACTGTTGAGGAGTGAGTTCCCACATATCCCTGCAGGAAAGACTCGGGTACCCAAGTCAACACCGTGATTCCTTTCCTGTGACTCACAGATGTTGACTGAATTAACAATAGGCCTTAAATAAACAGCACAGAGGTTTGTTTGTTTGTTTTTCCTATTTTTCTTTGTCACAGTAACTAAAATGTGGCAGCACACGGTGTAAAAAAAAAAAAAACCCAGTGTTCAGTAAATCATGACATTTATAAGAGTCGACTTCTTGTTAGAGAAAATATTGCAATTTCTTACCAAGAATCAAGGATACTTACTCTAGGAGTATAAAAATAATTTTTATTACTATATAATTTAGGCAATAAAGCGAAGTTATAGTGATTGTGAGAAAAGCAATTTTCACAGTTCTGACCTCTATATAATTATATTTCTAAATATTCCTTATTTTATTTTTCTTCATTAAAATCCTTACCTATATAATTGAGCACACAGAGAAACACTCTAAACAGATAAGCTGGTGTGTCATGGGGCATGCGGAACATAATGGGCTGAGACTATATTCAGATAGGTGATGTTGTACCGTGAGCTATATGCTAACAACAAATTTCATTTAGCAACAGAGTGCTTTGGCCTGAAGAAATGAGACTGTGATAACTGAATTTGCGAGTTTGTATTCTAAGTGGTAAGGAAAAGGTTAGGTCATTAGTACAGTTAAAACTTTTGACAATCAAATTGCTCAAAGTTTCTTTAGTACAGTAGAGACAGCACCTTACTTTGCTAAAAAAAAAAAAAAAAAGCATAAGGACAATAACTTTTTAGAATTAGATTCTGAATCAAATGTTCATGATTGACAGGAAAAAAATTCATGCAGTAGTAAGTAAGCTCTGGAGTTCTGATCTGAACATAAGGCTTCTCTGCTATTACTCCTTCTGTATTCTTGCCTTCACTGTTTTGTATGAGAGAAACAATGTCAAGTGACTGAAGCACAATGATCAATTTCCCCTATGGTCCTGCAGTAAGCTACAGCCTATAAAGAGTCTTACATTTAAAACAGTTATCAAACACAAAATCACATTCATTTGTAGACTGCCAAGGAGATGCCATTGACGACACACATGCATCCAAGCACTATCAGTGTAAAACTTGTTAATAGGATGGTACCCTATTGGAATGATGAATAGGAGTTGAAGTTGAGCTGAATTTCAGATTTCCATCCATCTCCCCTCTTTCTGGATATGGTATCACAACGTAGATTAGCTTGCTGGGAACTGATTATGTAGCTTAGGTTGTCCCATTTTGAGTGTAGAGATGATACATAGAATCCACCGCATGAAATCCAATTCTTTATAGCTTTTTGTATGGTCCAAAGTAGCAAACCCACAATTCTTTGACATTTTAAAAAAACCAGTTAATTTGCAAATTTTAAACAACGTATAGGGGCCACAGAAATGTCTGAGCAATAAGAGCACTTCCTGCTCTTCCACAGGTCTCAAGTTCATGTGGCATACATAGTATGTGTCTCACAAATACTATACTCTTGCGACTCCAGATATGGGGGTCTGATACTCATTTCTGGCTTCTCCTGGCATCTGAATATGGGCATATGTGTGTACATGTGCATGCCTGCTCACACATACATACCCACACATGCACACACAAACACATAAATAAAGAAAGCAATACAACTTATAATGAAAGAAAGTTTTTAAATACAAAACTTATAAGAGTTGTGAATTTTCTTCCAAAAATACACCAACTCCTAACCATGATTAGGGTACCGCCAAGTGTTCTGATTTATCTTACACGAAAACAGAGGAGTTAATCTCTTCAATGTAAAGGCATCATTAAAGTATATTTTCACTTTGTTCTCCTTTCTTCTATCTGGCTTAAGAACTTTGGTGATTGATCCTTTTCATCATGTCTTTCACAGGATTTGCTTTCCTCAAATTTGTTTGATCGCTCCGATAATCGTAGACTCTGGAATTCAGTCCAAAGGAATATTAGAAAGCCACAGAGGAAGCGGCAGGAGACAGAACGTGCAAAACCTTATTCCGTTCAGTCTGAAAGTGACGGCTGACTCACTAAACATAGAAAAGAGGGGCCCAATTTACTCCACAGAACACTTTTTAAAAGCCATAACTGTCAAGAAGATTTTTGAATACCTTAAACTCTAAGTTTTGTTTAAAATGGCTTAAAAGACTAGTTATTATCCTGAATTTTATCTAGCCAGAGTGTCAACTCCCTGAGGAGAACATCTTTGAATTCTCTTGGTACCTGGTGTCTTCCTAGCAAAGTGTCTTATACACAGGGGCATTTAGTCACAGGTTTTTTTTTAAAAAATAGGCTAATGGAAATGTAATTTGGATACATGGAAATGTTGTAAATTGTTCAGTACAGTATTATGATGTTTGTTTTTGTCTGGTGTTTTTTTTTTTTTTTTTTATTAGAGCAAGATAATCATTGTTGATCACATCTACAGAGTAGATTTTCTAATTTATTTAATTTCTACATTACTCCTGAACCTTTATTTCATTAAATGAATATATTTTGATAAAAGCAAACAAAAGATGTGAAGGTATGTGTGTGTGTGTGTTTGTGTGTATAAAAGAGAAAGAGACAGTGACACACACACACACACACACACAGAGAGAGAGAGACGAGAGAGAGAGAGAGAGAGAGAGAGAGAGAGAGAGAGGAGAGAGAGAAAACAAGCTTATCATCCTTAGTCCAATACTGTTGGAACTTATTGAATGGGGATAGTGGAATAGTAAATAACACCATGTGGATTCATTTAAGTCATTGTTTCATACCTAGTCACTTTAAATTCATTACTGACTATCAATTCACTTTAGAAAAAGTGCTTATTTTTTTTCAAAAAAATGTCCTAGTATGGCATGAATTAATGCATTTGGCCCTGTGGGGATGGGAGGGTACATTCCAGAATTGAGTAATCTTCAATGAATGCTCCATGAGAAACTTGAATATAGTACACCTTGCTTTCAACATGTCCTGTTGTTCCCTAAGACAAAAGGCATCATAATCAGAAAACATTCAAGTGTCTTGTGGTTATGCATATGTGTATATTTCAGTATTTCATGGATTGAGTTTGATGTTCTAGAATTTTAAAAAGATGTCACAAAATGATGCCTGAAAGAAAATTAAGGAATGGATTGATTATAGTTTGTGCATTTTTCTGTGCAACTATAGGGGAGTAGAGATGTTGGACAAGAAAACAGGCAATAAAAAGAGAGAGGTACAGAAAGAAGGAGGGAGATAGTGGAGGGAGGAGTGGAGAGAAACATCTTTTTCAGAGGAAGTGAATGAACAGTTAGAGGGTTGACTTGATCAACACTTATGAATTGCATGCATGAATGTCTTCATTTAGGATGTTTTCACAATTTGATACAGAGCCTGTCATACCCCTACATTTCCAGGACATAACCCATGACTATAATGAAGAAGATAGACTATGTGAATTTAATTTCAGTCTCAATATTTACCCAATAGCATGCAATAAATATTATGGAAAATGGCGAACTCTTTGTCTCCCTGATGTCTTAGATGGAGGAGGGCTCAGGACACAAATGCTTGCTCTATCATTTAGGCTTTCATATGATATGGAATGTTTTTGTTGCAGATATCCTCCTGAAAAGGCTGTTAGGACAAAGGCTATGGAGTCTTACAACTGAAACTGGATCATGGGAAGTTGGGAAATTTCCGTAAGTGTTCTGGCCCTTAGATTTCAAGAGTGAAATAGGGAGACTGTCAACCAACTTGTGGTTGGTGTGGGGATGAAGTTACAGATAAGAGGTACAAAGCTTGGAAACTTAAACTTCATAGGACCCCAGGCATTCAGAGTTGGGCAAGGGCCAGGTCTGAATCCTCCTTTGTACATTCCACAAATTTCTCTTTTTCCTCCTATAATTTTTCACGATATATATTGCCCTGAGCAAGAAGAAACACCCATGAAATGTATCTCTTATCATTTGGATTATTAAGGAAATTTTAAGATTTTCAGTTTTCTAGTGATATTTTATATGAATACTAAAAAATGAGAAGCTTTTTTGTCCTTTCTTGTTCAAAGTTCAAGTCCTCTGACTGTTTACACCAATTACCCTTGAAATACACTAGCATTTCTGCCTTCAATTTTTGCAAAAGCTAGCCGAACCACCCAGTGTTTGTCTCATTTACACTCTATCAGGATGCTTCATTGTCATGCACACATTCCGTGGGTATGTCTAGAGGGAGAGCCATTGTGTTATGACCACACACTGAGTATGTAATTCTTTATAAATTGTGATTAAAATTATTAACACGAAATCCCCTAAGACCCACTGAATTTCATTCGCATCAGTACCTGTGTGGTGTTGTTGTCGAAATCTCAATCAAAACAATAAAATCCCTTTTCACTAAAGTATCTCACTTTGTACATTTTTTTCTTCTTCACATAGCTCGAGGACTTGTTAAAAGAGTACTAGCTAGTTTGGTAAACAGTGCATAAATTGCTGGGTGTCTATCCCATAATCTATTTTTGTCTCACAAACTCTTCTTTAAGAACTCCGACTAGGTTTATTGTGACAAAGTGACTCCATAAAGATAATCAGCTCCATGGACTGCTATAGTGTTCACAGGGAGTGGTCCAGGCTGGTGGCTTTTGTGAAAGTTGTTTAGTGAAAGGGGCAGTGATCTATCTGGGTCTTGTTTGTGCTTCACCTTTTGTCATTCATCTTCCTAGTCCCTGTACCTGGCCTGTGGCATCATGATGGTCAGAGAGACACTCTTCTTGTGACCTTGAAGACAGAAGCCACATGGAACAGAGCACAGGGATGAAATCTCGGCTTCCTGCCATTCTCAAGAACCTGTGCTAATCAGCTCTGGACTGAGCTAGCTCTGCACTGTCGTTTGTCAGCTTCACTGCAGACTATATTCCTAGCTAGAGCAGCTGATGTCTTCATAGAAAATGTACTTCAATTGGAATACTTCTTCAGTTGGAATATTCAAAATTATTGATTAAAAAGTTAATATGATTAAGCTATAAATTTTAGAATGACAGATCACGTTGGGAGTAGATACAAGTTTCTAACATTTGGGAAATCGTGGTGTATTACATGCCATTCTGTACATTTCCAATGCCATTTTATAAAGCAAACTTCTTGTTTTTAATATCATATAGAAGTTTCCTCTTGGTACTTTGTGACAATGGAAACCAAGGTAGTACTAACAAATGATGCAGTGTAGTGCATTAAAAAATAAGAAGTAAAGGCTTCCTGTAAACAAAATATATAGGTGACATGAAACTCAAAAGCCATAATGATTAAGGAAAAAGAAGCAATTGTCAAATGAGTATATTGAATGTAGTCAGGGAAACAAAATCTTAGTAGTGTTATTTTGCCTAATGGAACAAAGAGAAAAATCTGTTAGTGACCTGTGAGGAACTGGACAGTATGGCAACTTGCAAATTTCTACCAAAATGGCTAGCTGATAAGTATACTTTGATACTTGCTTCACTGGGTGAATGGGATAGCCCAAATTAATTCAGATAGAGAAAAGATGGTCTAGTTTAGACAATTTAATTCAAGCACTCTGAATTTGTTTAGCATCTTCCACACATTGACTATTGTGTTGGGTGAATTATAAGCATGAGCAAAATCCAGTCTCTGACCTTTGGGGATTTAGGATCTAGGAACACATTGAAAAGGAAGTCAAATTTCTGTAATAAACCTTGGTATAATGTGTCATGGTAATTAGAATATTTGCAATGATGAAAAATACATATTTTGGAAACAAACATGTATGATCAGTAACACTATGAAGATTCCAAGAAGAAAGGGCTACAAAATTCGTGAAAGCATTTGGGATCTAAGCAATGGTAATGAACTCCCAAACTGGTGGTGAATCAGGAAAGGAAGTAAAGCAGATGTTAATATTCATATAGTTCATGGGATTTTGCAAAGCACATATCATGTAAAATATAAATATTTGCAAATGCACAAATAGTATGCTTTAGTAAATAGTATTAAGCCATGTGTCATGTTTATGATGGTTCATCAAATGCCCTATGTCTTGTGCTGAGAGATTAGAGTGGGGAATTTTCACATCATCCTAGCAGAGGATATGACACTATCAGATTAGAAGGGATTAATGGTTAGAGCCTGTAGGATAAGATCAGGAAAAGCTGAAAGAAACACTAAGCATGACAGGGAAAGATAAATAATTTGAGTCAGAAACATGTTAATCTGAGTTGAGATCCTTCAGTAGACAGTTGAAAAGATTCAACTGGAACCTAAGAGAAAGGAGGGACTTGACAGGTTTATGTATGGGCACAGGTCTACAGACACTATATATTTATACAAAACCTACATCCAGGCATTGCAGGCACTGGAAAATATAATGTGAACAAGGTAGCATTGTGCTTAAACAGCTTATAGTAGCTACGATTCAATTGTATGCAAACAAGAATAAAAGAAAAAAGATGTGTGTGTATGTGTGTGTGTGTTTGTGTGTGTGTGCATTATTGGGGTGAGGATAACTTTACAGCCTAGTTAACAACCAATATTTAAAAATTGCAGGATAAGGTTAGTTGCATAGAGACATGAATCAAAGTATGAAGAAGTAGAGGCACTTTAATGTCTTGGCTTATTTCATAAGTATGAAATAGGAAAAAGACAAGGACAGGGTACCCGGGCCATTGAAGCAGACCACATTGCTGAAGGAATGATTTTTTTTTATTCAATGTTTCTATTAGTATATTAGCTGAAGCCATTGTCATGAATTATTTATTTATTTATCAGTAAAATAGGAAATATTTTTACCACTGATAATTTCATGTACTAGTATAAATAAGATGCTGACAGTATTATCAGAAACAATTTTGAAAATAATATATTAGAGAGTGGCACCTCAAAAAGACCAAATGGTCTACTTTATCTTTAGCTTACAGTTAAAAAAGGAAATACATAAAATAAGCAACATGAACACTGCTGTTGAATTAGGAGACAACCTCGAATATCAGAAGTGCAGTATATTTTTGTCTGGTTAGAAAGCAATCTGATGATTGGGTGGTAGCTCAGTCTGTAGAGTGTTTGCTAGCATAGGCAGAGCCCTGGGTTCAGTATCTAGTAACACAAAACCCAAGCATCGTGGCATAGGTCTGCAAGCCTAGCATCTGGGAGGGAGATGAAGGAGATTCAGGATTCAAGATCATTGTTGGCTATATAGCAAGTTCAAAGCCAGTCTGGGCTCCGTGACAAAATGAAACAACCCCAAAGATAAACAAAAGATGATACTTCTGACACAGTATATCAACTGGAATTCAAGTTCAACAATTTTTAGTACAGGGGAACATTTTCCCATTAGAAAGAAAATGAAGTTCACATTTCTGATACTCAGCATCAGACCAACTACTTCGGAATTTCCTAGAAACTTTCAGGCATCTTGATTTTTCAATACCCTTCCCGTACCCATCTCCATTCCTGCTGAGCTGGAACATGTTTTCAAAGTTTTTTTTTTTTTTTTTTTTTTTTAATCTATCATCATAAACATTCTCTAATGTTCTTTAGTACGTTAACACAGCTATTGATGGTGAAAATTATGAACCCATAAATAAAGGGAAACCGCTTAATGACAATTCACTTGGGAAATGACAATTCTGTGCAGATTCATTATGAATTAATGTTTTAAATGTTTACTCCATGATTGGTCGATACGAAGAAGAAAGAGTGTAGACAAAAATCTGTCATCTGTGGTTTTGTTTTGGTGTTTTTTGCAGATATAGTCTAAGAATTCAATTTAATCTCTTTGATACAACAGATTTTGCTCATGTCAGCACATCATAATGCTCACTGTGTTCTTGGGTTTGTCACTTAGGAATGTGCAGTAGCACCAGGAGTAGAGGATGTCAAGGTGGCAGCTTTTACAGCAATGTAAGTGTTAGCATCCTAAGTGTAAGAATTTATATAGCGTGCAGAGGAATCCTGTGTTATTCAAATGTTTAATCACTCGCTAAACAGGTTCTATGTGGATTGCAATAGAACTATGTGAATAGACATGGCCAAATGACAAAACCTAAGAAATAAGTAAGTAAAAATGAAACCCTCCTTGCCATTAGTCAAAGCTGAATGTGGTTACAGACTTTCAGTTGAATTCTGAATGTAAACAGAGGCTTTCTATCTGAGAGGACCGATTCCTCAAAGATGAATCCTAAAGCAGAACTAGTCAGTAACTGGTGGTTATAGGAACAAAGGCCCCACTCATCTGTTGCCCTTCTGTGAGGTCTCTATTAAGCCACTGTCTTCCCCTGTATCCTTAAGACAAGCCAGCAAAATTACTAAGAACCCCCAGGTCATATATAAAAGCTAGTTGATATTTATACTTAAGAAGGAAGAAAGGTAATAAGATTAAATCTATATAGTGTATCAAGAAAGAAATTCAAGGAAACTTATTTGTTTGCATCGGATGTTCTTGATTGATGATATGTTTTCAAGATCCAGTAGACCAGAGCCTTTAATTTTCTGGCTGTTGAAAACCCATATCATCTGCCTATGATTCTAGAGTTTCTGTGTCTCATTCTTACGTAATTCCACCAGTTATGACATACCCAAGTATGCCTAGAGGCTGGATGATCTTGTCTGCATGTCTTTCACACAGATGACCTAAACTTGACACTATTCTGCATTTGTTATCACTAATCCTGTTTCGTCTATTCTACATGGACTCTGATTTGATTAACCCTATGATAGTCACACAATTTTGGATTTGTATGTGTATTTGAGATGAGCAATGTGGAAAGTTTTATGGAATCATGTAAATATGTTGTGTTACACTTTGCATGGAATCATGGTACTTTTGTTGAGACAGAGAACAATATTTTGAAGTAAGGTTTCACACCTTCACCAGAAAGTTCTGAAATAAAAATTTCTTGACTTTCCAAATTCCTGATGATGTCAGGATATATACCTCAAGAATGTCAAGGGTTTACTATAACTATTTCTCATGAGTGGCTTAATTCTTATCTAATAAAGAATACTATCTTTATTAAAAGAAAATATATTAAATGCTTTGGGGGACAACACCTGAGCATCCTATCATAATTCATCCTAAAACCAGAGCTACATTCTCATAGTGAGTTTATATGATTTTCACATTAAGGTAAAGTGATTTAAATACTTTTGAAAGAACAATTCATTACCCAATTTGTTTGAAATTTTAAGTGCCATGTTATCAAATCCAGCATTATTAAAACAGATATAATTGCCACAGCAAAAGATGCACTCAGGTGAACTGGCCATTAATGAAGTTGTCCTGAGAAATTATAGCATGTATATTCATTTTGATTTTTTGGAAGGATTACTAAGGGCTTAGCAAATGATCACATCATTCTAGTGATCTGTAATTTTATAAATTTTAGTATGGACATATTTCTAGTATTATAAAAATTATTTGGGTTCTAATTTCTTTTAAGCCAGAAAGAGAATCAAGTATTGATGCTTTTGTACTAAAACTACAACTTAAATTGTTAAGGTAACTCTTTTCAAGTAAAAGAAAATAAAAAATGAAATACTGAAGACTAGGTTATAAGAATCAACACAGTTTTATCACATATGGATAAAATTATGACTATAATATCCTTAGGTTCAAGTTAGAATTAATCATACATATCTTTCATCCTAAAAGATCAAAGGAACAGAGAAGATTTTATGATGAACATACGGTAAAGGAAGAAAGAATACAGCAGAGAAAACAAAGTAGCAGGCTGGTGTTTTAGGAAATTCAAGTGCAATATGGAACACAGGTTGATATATAAGAATAGACTCCACAGAGGAAACTCAGCCTTAAATGGAAGTGAAGTTCTAAATAATTTTGCTTTTTGTCTTTAATCACTTACTCAGACAGTGCGCCATGCTGTATTTCAGTTGATCTTTTACAACACCATCAAATATCTTAAGATAAAATTCAAAGCCTAAGTCTTAAATCCTATGGAGAGGTCCCATAACAATATTAGTGTTTTATTCTGTCCTTCCTTTCACTTTAGCTAAGGTAGAGAAGTCCAGGGAATATGTACTTAGAATCCTAACAGATTATGGAGTGATACAAGTGCCTGGGTAGTTACGGAAGGAGAAACCCTGACCGCTGAGAAGGTAATTTTCTTCCACATTTAATTTACACCACATTCATTTTCTTTTGTAGTAAATTGAAAAGGAGAGTGAATTTTATTAATTCTCCATTTTCTTGGACATTAGTTTGAAAGTATGATGTTCCCTTTCATTATTGCCCTTATTAATCTTGTAATTGCCAAGAATTAACTGCAATCAATAAAAAATGGAGGGTTAAAACACCAACATTTAATTTAACTAAACAGTGCTTAAATACAAAAGTTCTGCTTTTTGTAGGCATACTTTGACACACTAGAGAAGTCCTGTCTTTAAAAAACTGTTCATTCCTTGATCTTCCTTAAAAATTCAAGTTCCACATTGATTTGTTCTAGTTTCCTCTGCTCTTTCCTTTCCTTGATTATACGCCCCCTTTCTCTGTTGTATACTCTCTGGATACCCATAATGTAAACAAGTTGCCTTTACAGCTTACCTCTGAGGTCATAATGCTCTGCCCAAGGACATGGGGCTGAATTCTCTGAAACTGTGAACCAACCATAGCTCCCATGTGTTATTTATTTGTTTCTTTAGAATTTATTTTATATTATTATTATTATTATTATTATTATTATTGTGGATAGTGTATATATTATAGAAAAGATGTTGGATCTACTGGATGTGGAGTTGACAGTGGCTATGAGATACCTGGGGAGTTGCTGATAACCAAACATGGTTTCATTCTCAATCTCTGAGTGGTGATGACCAGTCCCACTTTTATAGAGTTTGTTAGACATTTAGCAGAGTCACAATAAGTAAATAAAGCAAGCCTTTTAACTTAGTCTTGTTCTTTTCTTATGGCATTCAATGTTATTCAGAAATCACGATCTATTTCTTTGGTTAACTAGGTCTCATAACTTTATCTTTCTACATTTTTGAGGGTATCTATTAAAATTTGATCCATCAAAAATTCCCTTCCTTTTCTTTATATAGCTATTGAATTCCTTTTCTTTAAAACCAACTTTGTGGTGTGTGTGTGTGTGTGTGTGTGTGTGTGTGTGTGTGTGTGCAGTGCTAGGTATTGAACTTAGATCTTGCATATTCCAAGCAAACTCAACCATAGACCTATAACAGTCCAACCTTCATTTTCTTTATACCCATGAAGGAAAGTCTTTGTAAATCCTTGCTTGATCAAGCAGCCTGAAGTGACAATTTCCTTTTTCAAATACTTATACTTTCCTCTTTTCAAATGTTTGTACCACTCTGGCCTAAAAGCTAGTATTTTGGATGTGAGTCTTAATATAATATTAACTACATCATAAGTCCCTGAGGCCTGGCAACTAGATAATCATTCAACCCATACTGAAGGAATAAAGGGTTCCTTCTCTCTGCCCAACTTCAATCTCACAGATGACAATCACCTCCGCAGGAATTGTTTTACCCCATAGTTATTTAAATCTTTTATGCAATAGACTAGAGCAGAAAAATCATGTTTCCGATGCAGGTTACTTTCCCTCTTGCTGTGATAAAGAATTCTGACAAAAACAGATTTAGGAAGAAGCATTTGTTTTGATTCACAGTTCAAGGTCCTAGCCCATCATGGTAGAGTAAGCATGGCAACAGGTGGTTGAGGACAATGGTCTTATTGCTGGGAATATGGGAAGCTGAGAACATGAATACTAGTGCTTATGTACTTTTTCTTTTATTTGCAATCTAGTTATATGCCCAGGAATGATGCCATCCATTTTTAGGGTTGATTTTCCCACAATCATTATAATTCCTCATAAGCAGGTGCAGAGGGTACCTTAATCTAAATAATCTTTCAAAGATATTCCTGATATCCTGTCTGCTAGGTGGTTATACATCCTCTCTCTCAAGTTGACAGTTAACAGTAAATATGACAGTCAACAATTCTTTTAGCTAGACTGCCCTTCCTGTTACAGAACAGTCTAGAAGGAGAGAAAAACATTAACTATAGTTATACTCCATGAATGTGAAACATTCAAACCAGGGAAATCTGTAACAGAGGACATTCCTTAGCAATCTTAAGGAAATCCTTAGGAAAATATTCACAGTAGTTTTTTTTTTTCTAACCGTGAATAATTTTTTAGCTCATTATAATAATTACAAATATTGAAAAATTATGGCTGAATGGCAAAAAATGTACTTAGCAAATATGTCCCAGATGTGGATTAGATAGCATGGTTCTATAGATTATTGTAATGGCAACAAAATATTGATTTGTACCTAAGGACTTATGCTACAAATGATGTGTAGTATTCTTTTCATTGTATACAGTTTTGCAGATTTTAGTTTCCACTTGTGAGATGAGTTAAAGGGATCCAAAAGATCAATTGACCAAACTTCTGCAGATGCATGGGATATCAAGATAGAAAACTACTTTTCATCCATGCTGTGAGTAGACCTTGGTGAGTGTGTTTCCGCACAAATGCACTTAGATGTGATAGGCTACATATCCCAGATATGTTTCCATAGGAGGTCAGTTTCAAGCCTCTGGCCACCAGTGGAAACATCATGCTAGTTGAAGGGCAGTTTTAATTTAGATATTGCCTCTTCATGCTACTTTAAGAAATGTTTGTACTAGAACTGAAATCAAGATAACAGAAGACACTCTCTATAGTATGTGTAAATAAAACCTCATTATTTCATGATCAAGATGCAATATATCTGGCTATGGCATGTTGTGCAGAGAGAAAGGTGTAATAAAGAAAATTTATTTGTTTATTTTCATGTTATCTTTATCACAGTATATTGCTGTATTGAAATGTATATGAAAATTTTTACATAGTACTGTTCATGTGGAAAAATACTCCAAATTCTTACAACTAGAACCAATGTTTAAAATGTTCAATTTCCTGTTTCATTAATAATACATGGGTAGAATTCTGTCATTTTTTTAAAGCATACTTAGCCATGCCTAGTTCTGGTCCAATATAAGTTAGTATTTGCCCAAAGTAGATTACTAATTTTAATAATAAAATTTACTTTAGTTCGGAAACTTGACACAGAGCATGTATTACTGAGTAATTGATTACAGGATGCCATTTTTGCTGCTGATGTTAATTTTTATCATTTTTTGATTAGATGGATAAGAACAAGGGGTAAATGATGTTAAATTACATTAGGATATAATTCTTGTGTAGTGATCATACAATTTATAGGTTTATTACCAGTCATAGGTCCTTGGATGTTGGTCAATAATTTACTGAAACAATAATTTGCCAACACGTGAGATTTAGGTATTTGATTCCAAAGTATTTTCTGGCTATGTCCTGTGAGTAAGCAGATGCTTTGATGCTTGAAGTGAGCAGGTTAAATAACTCAAGAGCTTAAGATGACCATCACTTTCTTCAATATAAACAAAAAGAAATCATTAATCTTGACAGTTTAGGTTTAGCAAATTTTCTTCCTGTCTTTTATTATAAGGATGTCGAGCAAATTATTCAAATTTATATAATAAAATTATGGCAAGGTCAGAATAAGATGCTCCTCTTCCTTTCAACTATTCTATTCTTGTTATTCTTAAGACAATAATAATAATTAATAATTTATTCACCTACCAAACACAAATATTTTATATGCTTATGAATCTTTAGTGAAAGGATGATTACAGTGCTGTATACAACTATTCATCAGAGATAGCAAATCAATTTACCTTAAATTTATGTCTCTTCACTGCACAGGTGTTGGAAAACCACAGGTCTGTGTATCATGGAAGTATATATAACAAAAACAATAATGGGACTAGTTTTCAGATCTAAACTTAAGTAGAAATGTTATAGGCTAGATATTGATACTGTGTTTTATTAACAAATTAAAATACCAGATTTTTGAAATGTGCATGTGCATACATGCATGGTGTGTGTTTGTGTGTGTGTGCCTCTGTGTGTGTGTGTGTGTTTGTTTGCATATACTTTCTCTATTACAGAAATTGGTTTCATGAAAAAGAAAGCATTAAATACTTTGGTTGGGTATGTTCCCTCAGTATGGATCACTGTAAGTATGATACATGTAGAGAACACTCTCAGCACAAACAAATTAAATACATCTAAATAAGAGGCAATCTTCTGCTGTTTAACCACAGTGTTTTTTGGCACATAGTCACAATAGAAAAAAAAATCATGTGGTGTGATGTTTAGGTGAATGTCAGCTGCCCTGTGCATCCCAGGTTTTAAGTTATTTGTCAGTATCTCATTAAGTGATATAATTACTGTCTGGACCTATTTAATTGGTTCACCACCTAATGAATGGAATATGCAAACATATGTTAAATATAGATATTCAGATAGATACTTGTAAGGGAAACTGAGGCCATGACTAATCCTTGTCAGGTGTCATAGATTTTTCACAGTAATGGGAAAGTGGGACTGGAAGACAGCTGATATAAATGCTGGCTGACACAAACTAATATGCTGTGTTTCAAATCTTGCCCCACTTTTTAAGACTTAGAGATTTGGTTGTATGTTGAACAAGCAATTGTGTCGTGTTCTTGTGACTTGAGCCATCAAAGAATATTATCAGGTATGTATTTTATTGGAAACTTCATGAAGCATCTGATTGAACACCAAACTTGGAAATAAAGAACTAGATAAAGCATCTTCTCTGGTCTTCTAAGGCATTCCATCAGACATGGCAGGAAGCGGTTACATACGAGCATCAAACATGCACCTTGCAAGTGTTGCTGAGCGGTTTCAATTCACATTCAGAAATTTAGAATGTATGTAATACCTACTAAATGAAAGAACTTTTGCTAAACTCTGAGCTGTTAGGAGAAAAGCTAGACTATGAAGGAGCCATATAAAGACACTTTGAAATATTAATTTCATATCACATGAAAAATTCTAGCAAATATATTCCAGTTTTAAAAACAAATACAATTCATGTTAATAATATTTGCAGAGACCAGGATCAGCATTGATTAATATCTCTGTTTAAAAATAGATGTATAAGCTAGTGTGGAACACAGCTAGGTTTTGATTAGATTTATAGTACAATCGTTTTATGTCTATACCTGCTAAGCTTATCAAGTACCATGAAATATTAAAATTTCAGCTTCACATTGTATTAATTACAGTGCATATTTTTGGAGGAATGTAAGACTTCATTATTTCTAATTTGTCATTCATAAAAAAAATATGACTTCTCATTCCTGTGACATTTTGCATGATCCCACTAAGCTCCGTATGATACTAAAGCACCATGGTCTTATCATCTAGACAACAAAGCAGTGTCAAGACTAAAATACTCACAAAATACAAAACACAGGTGGCAAAGGAGAGTCTCCAGTATGTTTAGCAACTGCAATTGGTAAAGAATATTTACCATGTTTTTTTTTTTTTTTTTTTTTTTTTATCAATCTTTCATGCTCAACCAAGGAAATTGAGGATTTCTGCTCAAATTGATTTATATAACAGTTGACACATGAAACACATTCTAAATTCAGAGCCTCTAATATTACATTGTACATATGAATAATTTAAACAAAAATTATATTCATTTTACTTAATCAAAATATCAAATATTGACTTGTAGTTTAACAATAGAATAAAGGGGAAAAAAATCAAAAAACCTAAGCCGTTGGTTCCGTAGATGCCCTGACACACAGCAAAAAAGAAGTAACCACTGTCTGATCTTCAAAGAGGAAGAGGCAACTGCAAATCCTCTATGTTGTAAAGAAATATAAAATATAAATTAAGTAATAGTATTGTCTGACTTTTGAAACAATAACTTTCTTCAATCCTTGACTTATGTTGCTAACATCAAAAATCAGTTTTTCCATGCCAAAAAGAAAGGGAAGAAAATCACCCTGAAGCTATACTAAAGGTCTGTGCTTCACTTGCTGTCTTCTTTGACTTCTGTTGTATGGAATTGCCCTGTTCTGTTAAGATCTGTAGGGTCTCATAGAGTCTGATAACTATGCTAGTATCACACTTGCTGCTCTAACCAGGACAGAGAAATTGCTGTTGATGAGGAAGAGTCCTCCTCAGGATTCCTCATTAATTAAAACAAAATCCTATGGAATTATTTTAAAGAGAAAATGCTGAAAAGAGTATTACATTCTGGAAGTTTTTGCTTTCATCATCTTTGCAGAGATATGACCCTTGAATTTTGTTCACTTCCCTGTACTCTGATCTTTCTCATTCTTCAACAAAGAAAATGTGTTTCCATCTCAACCCTGTCTGCGAATTTATTTATTTATTTATTTTGGTAGCAAGAGTTTTTTTTTTTTTTTTTTTTTTTTTTTATGTGAATCAGTAGTGCATAACTTTCTTTAATACCAGCTAAGCTTCAGAATATCATTACGTAAGACTTAGACCCTAAATTCTGTGAATACACAGAAATCTGAAAACAGACAAGCTATGAGGAGGGAAAAATGTGTCTAAAAAACGCTACAGAAAATAACGACTGAACTAACAATAAAGTCTGCCTTATTAGACACACACTTATATAAAACAAAGGATTCAGGAGAAAGTTTTGCTGATTTTTTCAAAAGCTCAGAGAAACACTGTGAAAATCTACTCAACTCCACACTCTACCTATTAGACAACTTGAGAAAATACTTTAAAACTTTTCCCTCCAATGAAATGTTCTATGCAGTTTGGTTTAAAAGACTCTACATAAAACTTGTGGTGCTATTTCTGTTACATCCGCTTCCTTCTGCATGAATACATACGCCATTTCACGGGACACATACAGTAAGTAAGGACAACAAGCTCCAGAGTGGGTTCTTATAACTGTAGCAACAGTAACAGGTCCTTGGCAAACTCCCAGAATTTTTTCAATCAGGAAGGATTTCTGCATTTATTACTTGGATACTACTGGAGAGGGTTGCCTAAGATGCCTTTGTTTCCTTCCATACCATTTCACCATGACTTTGCTTTAATATTCACATTATGACCTATTAAAGAACAGAATCCCATTAAAGTCCAGGAAGAAATTCACACAAAATATGTTATGCTTATATGTAACATTCCTACATAACATTTTTTTGCAAAGAATGAACTTGGAAACTTTTAAAACCTACGCTAACAGTATTGCCAAAGTCCTCTTTGCAAAGATCCCATGGATTTTCCTTCAGAACTAATAGGACCAATATGTGCAAATGCACAAATTACTAGTCTAAACATAACGTGTTTTGAGCATCTGTCATTATTGTTACGAGCATCATAACAAACAGATCTCAAGGACAGGCATGCTTTACCAACCTGCAGTGGCCTCTGTTTATCACTGCTCTTAGGAGATTTCAATCCACTTGTTTGCTGCTGTAACAGAAGTTGTCTTGCTGCCTGGAGAGCCTAAAAGTAAAACGGAGAGGATAGCTTAATACTTTTTAAAATGTGAAATGGATTGTCAGACGTTCTTTACTAAATATAAGCAAGGAACTTCACCTTTTTTACATGATTATTCTTTTTCTCTCTTGAAACGCAATAAAAGCTCACAAAACACATGTATACACATTTATTCAAAATCGTACAGATGCATGCAGTCCTGCAGGACGCAAATCTAATTTGTTGAAAGTGCTTCAAAAAGAGAAAATCATAAACTGAACCAGCAAACTCATTTCCACAGAACTAGTCTTTGAGTGTTCCTAAAAAGCCCACTCCCCTTCATATTATCATTCAATTTGCATTTTCATATTACAATTTTGAAGCAAAAGCAGTAGTAGACTTCAAGTGTTACCGGAAGCTGTAATTAAATTTGACAAATCAACATCAGATTATCTTGAAAGTGAATTAATAAGGATTTTCACTAAGATTAAAAACACTTTTTCTTTGTACTTACAATTCAAGGGGGAAAAAAACCCTCTCCTTTGACAAAATAAAGTGCAGTTTTAATGCCAAATAAAATTGAGTGGGTTTCATTTGCATTCTTAGCTAAATCAGAGAACAAAGAGATTACCACTCAGCCAATCAGGTTAGTTTCTGTGTATGACAGAGTACCAACCAAAACAGAAGATGTTTTCATTTATTTTTGTGTTTTCCTATGCACTCAGAAAAACCAAAACCTAACATAAGAAAGTAACGTAAGCATTTCTTTTCCTACATAAGGAACAGAATGGTAATTAGACTGCATGAACAAACTAGTGACAGGAAACAAAATACAGCATACATTATTTAAAGAGTTAGCAGCATTAAACTAATATTTTTAAAAAAGTTTTTGAGAGCTCCTATTTATAAAACAATTTTTCTGACAACCGAGTTCCATCAACAGTAGTAATGAAGGATTTTGAAACTAAGTCATTGTCTGACATTGTTAGACACTGTTTTAGAATAGAAGATAATGCTTTTTTTCATTGTCTGAAAACATGGTTAGATCAATATTCTCCTATAATAATTAAGATTCTCGGCTGATAAAAAAAAAAGTACAATTTTGATTGGAATCAATGATCTGGCTTTTGAGTGAGTTTCTAGTATCCATGACAACAGTTGCTTTGACAAGATGTGCATACGGCTTTACACTGCCAGCTGGTGTGAACAATGTTTGAACTACTGCATTGAGATGCTGAGCAAACAGAAAAAGTTGCCACGTCTTAACCCTCAGGGAAGGCAGTCATCCCCTGATCAATTATGAAAAGACAGAGAAAGGGCTGCTACAGTCTGGCTCCAAGCAAGTTTTCTGAGAAGGCAGCCAGACACAGAGGCCAAGGTAAACAAGCTGAATGCACCAGCAGCCTCTCCAACAACTCACATTTGTCTTCCCTTCTCAGGATCTAGCACCTCTGTCAAGCGCTGCTTTTGCATTGTGAAGCACGCTTGCCCATGGTGATGATTCTTCCTTTTGTGCATGTGTGTTAAAAAGAAAACTTTTCAGATAATTACGAGTCAAACTCAGAATGGCTAAGGAGGCACATGCCAGTGAATTTAGGCAATTTATGATGTGGTTCAATGTGAGGATAAAGCAAAAAATTAATTTCATGACTATTTTATTATCTTAAAACTCACTGGAAAACTCCACTCGATATTTTAAATACTTTACATTCCCCCTTTCAATTGTGACCTATAAAATTAACCATGAGTGTCAACTTTCAAATTGATATTACTACAGTACAGCTTGAACTCTACTTATGCAAATCTTAAGAAAAAATAATAACACAATTACTTTCCTCATATTATCCCCTTTAAGATCTCTCTCTCTCTCTCTCATAAAATATACATATGTGTGAATATCTCCCTTTGTGAGTGTGTGTGTATGTATGTTTGTGTGAAATGCTGTTGTACTTGAACTATTCTAATAAACATTGTTTAAAATCTTGGAACAACAATGATGTGCACTAAAAGGAATTTTAGAAATTGGAAAATATGAAGCACTCATTTTGACAAATGGGCAAACAATAAGGTCTAGAGTTGTCATTTGCTTTAAGGCCACACACTATTTATGAATGCTTTATTCAAGGTCACCCTTCTTCCGAAAAGTATGCATTCCAGTGTCCCATAGTATTTCTATTCTGTCAAAGAAATCAATCTTTAATGAACAATGAACAAAATTGTGGGGAAAGAAAACACAAGATATCATAATAAATCATTTTCACTTGCAAAGATGGCAACTCCATATTTTTTCCGAACTTAGAAAAAAGACATTATAATCCTTTTATACTTGACTATACAAGTTAATATACCTATCACAGAATGAAGGCATACTTATTCATGAATAATGTTCCAGTTCTTACACATGCCACTGAAATCTGATAGATCTCCATACCTCTTTATAATATCCTGATCACCTGGTCAGTCATTATTAACACAAGTTCAAATTTCTAGAGCCAGATAAAATCTTCGACTATGTCAAGACTTCGTTTCTCATTTAGGGGACAAGTAACCGAAGGAACAATTTCCCAGTCACAGAATTAAAGTCTCAAGATTAGAGGAGAGCTCAGTCATTCGTCTGGTTCCCAAGCTGATGGCTTGCTCACTTGGTCCATATTTCTGTTTTTTCTGAATGGTGGTCCTTTTTCTCAACACCCAAAATTAACCAGTATAATATTTGATCAACAGTGGCTACATAAAAATACTAGACAGCTCTGTATTAGAACCTCTGCTCATGAAAGTATGACTAGACAAATGTATACACTTTCTCTCCTGATCAGGGAGTAGTAATAACAGCTCACAAGGCAGCTGGTTAAAATGTGCCTCTTTAGCTCCTTGTATTTCATATACATTTAGAGTATCTTAAAAATACTTGAGGGTCATCATTCAATACAAGTGGTTATGAAAAGTAAGTCACTTGCCTAGTCCAATATTCTTTCCTGGAATAGGATCAATTGCTGTGATAAACATAAAATGTGGGACAAGTAACAAAACAAACAAACCAAACCAAACCAAACCAACCAAACAAACAAAGTATCCCAGGTATTCAAGCATGCCTTAACCACCCATTCCAAGTAGAAATCCCTGGCAGTTTGCATTCTAGCCACACATATCATATGACATTTTTATGTTCCCAATATTCTAGATAATGCTTTAGGACTGAATTTCAATAAACAATTGCTCAGAGACACCCACTTCACCCTTGTGATTTATTATTGTCACTGTTCAAAAGATGAAAGGTTATGAAGTAAAACACTTTCATCAATATAAGGTACTGTGTTAAATTACACAAATTATTAATTTGGAAATCGCTTGCTGATTTTATATTGATGGGTAGAAAACGTAAATGCCAGTTATCCTCATGAAGTTTACGTTCCATCTAGCTCCATATGCTTTTCTCCTCCAGAGTTAATTTAGAACAGAAATTAAACAGGGCTGTTTACAAAGTTTCTTTAATAAAGACTGAGCCTTCTTTGAATGAGTAAGAGAGATTGAGAAGGCAGCCAGACCGGGTTTGAGTTCCAAGAACACATTGGATTTGAATTAAGGGTGTGCCTTCCTTAAGCGTTATCTAATATTACTAAGGCGAGAGAGTCTTAAGATAGGATACGCTCAAAATGGAATAATAGTAAATATTTTTAGAAAAGAATAAAAACATTTATTAGAAGATTAAAGTTACACTTTTGGTAGTAGCAAAGGTGTAAAAAAGCACATATTCTAGAACTGAGTGCATTTTGTTCTCTAAAATATTTATAGAAAATATCAGCTCTAACTAGTGCACTTTTGAAAGAGGAGCAAAATTCAGGCATGTCACTTGCCTTACATGGTATTACCCTCATGATGTGATGAGTCTCAAGAAACCATAATTCCACTAAATAGGTCACTGTGAAAATGAATTTAAGTTGAAAAACTTTGGGAACTGCTAGACAAACCTGTCAAGTGTGTGTGTGTGTGTGTGTGTGTGTGTGTGTGTGTGTGTGTGTGTATATATATATATTTAAGGAACACTGAAAAATATCACCAGAAATAAAATCACTTGAGCATAGTTTAGAGATAGCCAGAAAAACCAAAATATTGAGTACTCTAGGTTTATAAGTAACATTTTTTCTAGGTAAATATATATGTACATTTAAGGGAAAACAGACATCATTCATATTCCTCCCCATAAAAATAGGAATGCTTAACCTATCAGCCTGTTGCATTTGAGACATTAAAATGAAAAATGACATCTATGCCCATTAATATCTTCAATGTATAAACAGCACAGCGTGACACATTCTTGAGAGCTGAAGGCTACAAAATCTCTCTGAAACATAAATAACAAAGCACTCAGAAGCATATTTGATGTTGATATTCATCTCTGAGAAAAACACTGCTGCCTAGGCTTCTTATGAAAATAGAAACAGTCCAAATGGATCTCCTGTAATTGGTTTCAGATAGCGAGGTCACAAGAAATACGATACAAGAACTGACTATGTGGAGCCAGCGAAACAAGACTGTTTACACAGGCACTCCCCAGTACACTGACAAGGGATGTAGGCTTTGCAGATACACAGCACCCCAAAAGGGTTTTCACTCACCAAAGTCTTATCTTTTAATTTTTAAAACATTGTGCATTTAACATATTACTCTGAATACAGAATATAAAATAAGTCTCCAAACAGAATTTCATTTTCTAGCTATTTGTTCAAGTGTAGTTGATTAAAAGTATATTTAGATTATTTATCAAAGAGTATAAATCTCTATTCTGTTTTGCCTGTCTTCCTGTTATGTTCATACTAAAGAGAATATACTGATAAATGTGATCTGAAGTCTCATAGCGCTATTTAATAGAAGAAGATTAATCATCTAATTGTCATAACCTATTTTCAAACAGCAATCTATCAGAGTGAAATTATGCATCTGTCGCTATTGACCCCTCATTTGATCATGCATGATACATAATTAGACTAAGTTTGTTGGGAAAAAAGATAATTATTAAAAATATTTTTGAAATAATTATTTTCTACAGTACATTTGTATAAAGTTAGAGCATAAATGTGTGAATATATTGGATTTATATTGTGCATCACAATGAGGCCAAATTGGGAAGCTAAAATCACTTATTTTTTAGACAAATTAGGAATGAGTAATGACTTGTCAAACTTCCTGTTTACCAATCAGATGCCAGGCTTAGACGATCCACTGGGGAGACAAATCAAGGCATTGCCTCTGCCTTGGGTCAACAAGTCATCTTCAGAAATAACAATGAAGTCCTTATGAGTCAGGTCCAAACTCAGTATTCAGTGTAGTAGAGTATAGCTTTAAAATCTCCACACATTTACAAAATAAGAATTAATGGTTGAGGTCGGTTTGGTTCTTTCCAATCTGGAATCATGTACTCAATTTGATGGGATAGACGCTTCTCCTGTGAGTTGGCATTCACTATCTGCCTGAAATAGTACCAAGTGGCAGGCTATAGCATCTCTTTTCTTACTCCTGTGTTGTCAATGGTAATGAATCATTTATGGATCGTTCAGTGGAACACATATTAACCTCAATACTAAGAACTATGAATCACTCACATATAAAGGAATCCTGCCAACTGGAAAATTCTCAAATGTGAAATGTAATAATTAATTAGCACCAGTTTTACTAAAGTTAAAATTGTACTACATCCTTTTTGGCGTAGTACATACCCCAGCAATGAGTGTTATATTTGTGTTTTCTTGTTATTATTTTCACAGTGACAAACTATTTTAGTGATTTTTTTTTTTATCATGAGTGCTTTGAATTTACTTGTTTTTGTTTTCAATATACTTTAGGGTCATTTTTCATTGTGAAGGTAACATTATCTTTTACAAATTAAAGTAAATAATTGTATGGGTATTTTGTGTGCAGGCATGTCTGTGTACTGCATACATGCTTGGTCATGCATAGGCCAGTAGAGTGTCACAATTCCCCCGAGTCTGTAGTTACAGATGGATATGAACCACCTTATAAGTCCTGGGAGTAAAACCAGCAGCTCTTAACCACCGAGCCATCTCTCCACTCCCAGGATTACATTTTTGTTTGGATGTTGATTGAAGACTAATTGCCTAATATTATATATTACCTGAAATTCATGCTACTAAATTATAGGATTATCTGAAACTGAGCTATTATTTGAATATTCTTTTCTTGTCAATTTAAAAGGATAGTTCCAGATATAGTACTTAAAAAATTGGAAGCATAAAAGGTATAATTTTATTTACTGTTAAAGTTTCTATATTTGTCATCAGTCATATGACTAAGCCCTGAAGACTTATGGAGACAGATGTCATGTGACACTGCTTCTGTCTTCAAAGACATTATTGTTTTGAAAAAAGAATATCTAGTTCAATGTCAAAAGGTCATAAACAATGTAAGGGAATCTGAGGGCGGGAAGACAGGAGTGGGTGGGAGGGTGGGTGCGTGGGGAAAACCCTCATAGAAGTAGGGGGAGGGGGTTGAGATAGGGGGTTGCCAGGGCATTAGGAAACCGAGAAAGCAGATAACATTTGAAATGTAAATAAAGAAAATATTCAATTAAAAAAAAATAAGAGTTCCAAGAGATACTACGAAAGTAATACTAGCATGATTACAGATTTGGCTATGAGGGGATGGACTAGAAGTGAACAACGACTGACTCCAAGCTGCAAAGTTTGTTAGATGAGGAGAACCTAAACTAGATAGGAAAAGACGGAAGAAAGAAGTGGGCTGAGGGGAGGAGATGCTGAGGTTTACTTTCTCTGTGAAACCACAAGTTAGTAGTGACCAGAAAAACCGATTGACAATATTAGGAGGAAGACAGATACTTAAGATCGCTGGTAATGAAATGAAGACAGAGGGAGTTCCAGGCCCCAAAGTGAAGGGACATATTGAAAGGAGATGAAAAAGTGAGGCAGTGAACTGTAAAGAGGTTGTGGTGACAGAGGTTAAACATATACACCAATGGGACAAATGGAGAGCCTAGTAAAAGCCTAACACGTCTACAGGCAATAGAGTTTTGACAAACATGCTTCAAACATGCAAATAATAACAGTGACTTGATTAAAAATTGAGCAAGAAATAAAGATGTTTATTCTCAAAATAAGGCATATAATTGGACTATAAGCATATAACAGTGGTAAATACCATTTATCATGTGGAAAAATCAAAGCAAGTCATCATGAGGTATCACGTCCAGCATAAAGAGTAGTCTTCAAGGTAAAAGAGAGCAATTGCTGGCAAAGAGATTGAGAAAAGAGACCCTGGGTATTCACTTAACATGATGTAAGTTAGTAAGTCATTACGGAAAATAGTCTGAAGGCCACTTAAAATTTAGAAATTTAGAACTAATATATGATTCATTAATCTCTCTACCAGTTTTCATAGGGAAATGAATTTAGTTTGATGAAGACACCTCTGAAATAGTATATTGATTGCAGCAGTATTCACATTAGCCATAGAATGAAAATAATAGAAATGACCATGAATTAATGAAGAAATAAAATAAATGTTGTTCACACAAAATTAAAAAAAAAAACATACTGAATCATAGAAAGAGGTGATTAACTGTGTTAAATGAAATAAACCAGCTTACAAAAAGACATGCACTGCATAATCCCATTCATATGTCAATATTAAAAAATGAGAATATTAAAGAATTTGAGAATTTGAGAGTACAATGGTGTTATAAGGGCAGGAAGTGTTGGATGTAGGGAGGCAGGTGGAGAGGTTGATCAATAGATAAATAAAAGTTATCAGTTGATCATATAATGTAGATAAAAACATTATAGAATGATCAAAACATAAGTAACCCAAATTTTCATCAGCTCATGCATGGATATATAAAATATAAGAGAATATAATACTGAAACATGATATAACATGGATCAACTTTGAACACAATAGAATATTAAAAAAAAAAGAAATCAAGAGTTGGAATATGACATGCTAGATGCTCTTTAATGGGACATGCCTGGAATAGGGGAGCTCTGGAGTGACAGGGGATGTATTAATGGAAGCTATGGATAAGAAGACAATGAAGATCATGGGCTTTTAAGAAGAGTAACAAAAATGTTTGTGAATTAGATCTGTGACATTGCACACTCTGAGAAGAATCTAGAAAAAAAAAACAAAATTGAACATTATGTATGCATTATATCTCACAAGAAAAATCATTTATGAAGGGAAATTTTGGATACTATTTCTAGTTTTTGTAATTTAAAAAGGTTAAATATTTATGACAGTACTTGATTTGATAAACTACATGTGAGTTATAAATATCAATTTCCATAGTGAAGCCAAATTACCAGAATTACCTGGTAGTAAATGGGACAATACATAGGCATGGCAACCTTTCTGATGCAAACAACCTTTCTGATGCATTCCATGAAGGTGACTTTAAAGAACAAGGACAAGTTGAGATAGTCTTTTTGCTTTTTAAGTCAAAGAAATCTGACAATGGGCTACAGGGATAAAGAGGAATCTAGAGTTTGATACGTAAGAGATTCGTGAGACGTCTCCAGAGAGAAAAAGACAGAAGTGAGGCATGAGGAATAGTAGGTGACAGATAGGGTAGGAAAGGAGAAATGTATTATTGTCTGAGTCAGAGTGAAGTCAGAGAAACAGTGACCCCAACGTACAGTCAGGAAGAGGTTAAGTGCTTCTTACAAGATTGTGTCAGTTAAGACAACACAAACTTGCAATTATCAATCACAAATGGGAGATCAACATTCTGCATGAGAGAAATGGAAGGAGACATTCTTATCAACAATTCTTCTGGATATAAAATAAATAGGTTAAAAGAAGTAACCTTGAAAATGTCATTAGATTGTAAAATGTGCTTCTATATACATCGATGGCATGTAAGTAAATCAACATATTCTTCAGAAAAACTGCCCCCAGAACTGTAGAATGAGTTGTCCAGACTTCCACTACTTCAATCTCCTGTTGTCTTCACTCAACCAGCCTTTGAAACTTCAACCTGACAAGGGACTTAATGCCTTAAAGAGTGAGTCAATTACAATTTATACTCTATTGTTGTGCATTCTGAGGACTGGTTATTTTTAGCTTTTAAAATTAAAAACAAATTAAAAAGAGGGAAAGATTTACCTTTGATTTCAGTGTTACTAGTAGAGTTGACTATGTCAAAACTTCTCTTTACAACTTGGGAATAACTATTATGCAAAAATATATTGACTCAATTTCAAAAGACATCTTTTATTTATTCTTAGTTGATAAGCATGGACAATATAATCACACGGGAACTCAAGTTTATCATTTATTAAATGTGACTGAAAATACTTGACTTGCCAATAGATGATTAGTGAAGTCAAGCAGGATAATACACTTTAAAGTATCTTAAAGTTGAAGTATAAATTAGTATTATTCCCAATGAAGAAATCTGAAATAAGATTTCTCTAGTGGTTATCATCTCTTCCGAAATGCAGAATAGCAGACATTTGAATATATAATTCTTGGATTTTACTTCCTAGTGTCTTTGCCAAATAGGTATATATATTCTAATTAATGATCCAAATATACTTCCAAGTTTACCTCAATATTTATCAAATATTTTGTTACCTGGATTTTCTATAGATGAGTGTCCTGTTAGATGGAAACAATATTTTGATACAATAATGTCTTGTGACATTTAAAAAGCTTGCATTTAATCTCCTTTGGGAGTATGTGGGCAGGGTTGTTTTCTGTTATAAATGCATTTGTAGGATACACTTGATCCTGCTTAAGCTGTGAGTCATCAGATCTCTATAAACATGCAAGTATATAAAAATAATGCCTGTGCCCAAGGTTTGTTAACTGTGGGAGAAAGTCAAAATATGCCAAATATCATTGAAACAATACAAAAATGTACTGCATATAATTAAAGAGCAATAAAAGGAGGTGGTGAGTAAAACAATAAGAAATGAGAATTGATAATGACTGTTTAATATACACCACTTCTAATTCTTTATCCTTATATACACTTTCTCATTTTATTCTCAAAATATACTCCTTTGTCATACACGCATAAACTGGAATAATTAGGTAGTGTGCCCACACTACTTTCTGTAGCTATTTGAGTCTCCTTAAAGATGGTATCTCTGAAGGGTTAAACCAATTCATTCAAGCTATTGGCTACAGAAAAAGCAACTACCAAATATGGAAACATGTTAATAAACATTGATCGCAACCAAACAAAATACTATCTCCTACTATGAAACACTGGGAGCTATGAGCTATGTTTGATGAAGTTGAAAATAAGTTGCCAGGTAAAATAGAGGGTACCCTGTTAAATAGGAAATGGCTTGTATTTTTGAAAAGCAAATCTTGTGATCTTTACAAATAGTATTTAAGATATGTCACTAGAATATTGTATACCATTTTTTAAAAAGAATTTAAAGGTAGGAACTCATTAATGGCATTTAAAGTTATCTCATTAATGCAATAACATTTTCATCTCCATAAGGGCTAAAGTCATCTTACCTGTATTCAACAAGTTACCTAATAATATAAATAAACAAAAAAGTGACTTGAGGTCTTGGGATGCTTTTCTTTAACAATGACTAGGGTATGAATGGATGGCAAGTCTCATGGCTCAAAAGAAGAAAAATGTCCCTGCACATGACAAAGGCAGAACAAGGAGAGCAAAGGAACACTGTCTTCCAGAGTTCACCTCAGAGTTTCTTGCAACTGTAGGCAGAGATGATAAAAAACATAAGATGTTGCTTTTCCATTCACCCTCAGCCAAGATGCTGCCAGTAACCCTAAGGCAAAGGTCATGACCCTGATTGAATCCCTACAGGAGGCAGAGCTCTATTAGATCTAAGGAAAAAGCCTCCAGGCAGAACACCTCAGAGCAAGTACTCAATGGCCATGAGATTAATCCCAGCGGACTAAAGAGATGGAGGGGCAAAATCCTCTGTGAAAGTGTGTGGAGATAGGTAAGTTCAAATCCTCTGAGAGAAGGCTCCTAAAGGAAAGGACAGTGGCCAAAGGGGCCTCAGGAATTCCAAGTTCTAAGCCCAATGCTGTGCCTAGTATCTGTTTGCCTCACTGCAATTAGGAGAGCCTCCAAATCACTCCTTTCTCTTGCAGACTGTTTCTCAAGCAGAGAGACCAGCTCTTCTCACAGTAATGGACACAATGAACCCTGGAATTCATTGAATAATTTTTAGCAAGAAATTGCAATTATTCCAAACACTTTCTAAATAAACTAATGAGCTAAATTTATATTAAGATCATCAAATTTTGTGTTTTAGGTTATTTACAATATAAATTATGAAACAAATATATACATATATAACACACACACACACACACACACACACACACACACACACACACGCACACACTCAGACATGCACACACACACACACATTCATCTTCCCTGTCTAACACTCAAATGCTAATTCCTAAAGAAAATCTTCAGAGTTCTTGGGCATACTCACTTGAGGATGGGACCCAGGCGTTAGCACTTTTTTCCAGCTACTACATTTAGGATTTATTATCCTTAGCATATATTAACATTACAAAGCAGTATCTTTTGAGAAAAACAAAAGTACAAGATGATAGTGATAATATTCAGGTCCTCAGCAAATGAACAACTACATTGCTAAGACTTATATGGAGTCTTCTGGTGTTTTTTTTTTTTTTTTTTTTTTTTTTCCCTTAAAAGTATTTGTCAAAGGACCTGTATTTCTAAGCATTTAATGCTAGAAAAAAAGGTTCAACGATAATTCTGATTGCAAACCATTTGTTTTACTTAATTCTTTGGCATATAATTGTGTAAATAAATTGTAAACAAAATTAAAAAAAAAATCCCTGTAAAATGATGTCCATTCAGTTGATACACACATTTATGAATGAATTGATAGTAAAGTCCAGTAGGGCTCTGTAAGACATGTCTTAATAGATTGTACAGGTGATCATTCATCTCTTTATTGTTTGCTTTCACATTCCCGCCTAATTTCAATTTCTTAAAGAGATTCAGCATTGAAGATGTGATACATATATAATCCAAAACTGGTTCCCATATAATCCAAGCCAGTGCAACCAGAGTTAGCACAACTAGATTTCTAGACAAAAAGCATTGCCATATTTTGTTAGGGGATATTTCCGATTATCCTTAACACCTAGAAAATATCCACATTTTCAGGACTGTACAACACTGATTGACACTCAGTAACAGATGCTTAATTTAAAAGCATATTGCCTTAGACACTACTGAATTGGTAAAGTATGGATAACTTAGCAAGTTCCAGATGTGCGGCATGTAATTTGTATATTGTGAAGAATATAGTGTCCCCAACACTCAATAACTATTAAAGTATTTTGCATAGTTGATCGTCTATAGATCTCTAAAAATTTGGTTATATTAGCACTAACATCAGCATATTCACTTCCTTAATTAAGATGTAATAAATGTGTTTTACCTATGAGTTGTTTCCAATAATATTCCTTATGTATGTCTATTACTTACAAAACTCAGAATATAAGACAATCAATTTTTGTCCTTACTTTCTTCATTAAAATATATTTTAGTCTGTTTAAGGTACAGGAAAGCCATTCTCTGATCTGTCTTTAAATCATGAATCTAGTTAAACAAACTACACAGATAAATAATTTTGATACTGAGTTCAAGAATTCATCTAAAGGAATTTGAGAGATAGTTCATCAATTCTTTATGCACCATGCTTTTGTAGAGGACCCGGGATAGATTTCTGCCACCCACATCAGGTGACTAAACCACATGGAACTCCGACTCCAGTGGTATCCAACAGCTCTTGGCCACTATTGGTATCTGAACTCACATGAGAACCTCCCCCCCCCCCACCACACCACACTTTAAAATAAAAAAGTATATCTTCAGAATAATTTATTTACATAAAAGTGTAAGAACCACTCATGCTCATTGGGGGTCTTTTACATATATATTATATATATATATATATATATAATTATATATATATACTCAGATTAAAAATAATCTTTGAATAGTTACTGATTTGCGCATCCTTAAAGAACAATTACGTGTAAGAGGGCATCATATCTAGGTGATGTTTATTTATCTCCAAGTTTACTAAAGCACCTTAGTATTGTTAATAATTTGAAAATTCATTTCATTTAGTTTGATCCTACTCTGTTACATTTTCGGGCATTCCCAATATAGAAAACTTAGAATAATGCTGCATGAGCTCTTACAATCTGGCTATATCTTGCAAAGCTTAATTGCTGAGTTGTATCATTCTCAGGTTCTGTATTTTCATGGATGCTATTATAATGACACACTTTCAGAATGCTTGCCTCCACACACAGTGCCAGAGAGCACCTGAGAATGTTCTTCCAGTGTGCTCTGCACTTGCCAGTGTCATTGCTTTCTATCTTTTCTAAACTTAGATGACTATTTCTTCTTTCCTTTCTGAGAAATTGTGGCTTTGAAATGAACATTCAATTCCTATGCATCATTCTGTCTCTAGGATGTAGAGAGGTTAGTATAGCACGTTTCCCTAATTCACCCAGTTGACACTTATGAGTTCTACTCTGCTATGAGAAATGAAAAATGAAAGTATGAATGACAATAAAATGAGCCCAATTGTGGCATAATGATTGGCATGTAAATAACTACCTGATAGAGTTGCTTTTCAGTCTATGGCTAAATAATATACTTAACTGAAGTATGCTTGGTCACCTGTAACTTTTATTTAAAACATACATTTATTTTTAATACACACACACACACACACACACGTGTGTGTGTGTGTGTGTTTGTGGGTGTGGTATAAATTTGTGAGGGGGGCAAAGGGAGTTGCTAGGTATCATATTAAGGTCAGAGGAGAACATGTTATGACTAGCATGTTTTCTCCACCATGTAGATCCTGGAGAAGCTACTTGAGATCAACAGGCTTTGTAGCAAGTGCCTTTACTGGCTGAAACATCTCTTTGTTGGGACTCCTTCTATGTCTTTAAAATTATTTACAATAGGACCATACCATCAGAGAAATGTACTTATTGGCAAACAATGTACATATTGGGTGAATTCCGTGCCACTGTAGGTAAAACTATAAAAAAAAAAAAAAGCCCAAGCTATATGTCATCCTGCGACACAGACTATATTAAAATTTCTTTCAAAAACCATCCTCAATTACGCAATATGTAAAGCTTCTGCCAAACGGAATAGTTAAACTAAATAGTTTAACTATGCATTTTTTAGGAAAATAGTGTCCTAGTCCAATGTTTTTCTTTCTGAAATGAAATCATTTTGACTCCCTATCAGAGAAGAGAAGGCTTCTGAAAATAGATTGTTGAAACTGGTAATTAAAACTTTATTACATAGGTTACTTGGTGAAGATGCTTCAGACTCTTGGGGAAATCCCAAGGCCTTTGTGCAAAATGCCCCTTTCTCCCAGTGTCTCAAAAGATATTAAGCCTCTCATAGAAGGGGGATTTTCTTGTCCCTGTGCAGACTCCTTGCGATCGCAGAATGACCTATTTAAGAGCAACACACTTTTCCATGGAGTGTATATCTCGGCCCTGTCTTACGATTATCTTCATTTACATGAGTGGCATCACAGATTACCGTTCACCAGAATTGAACAATGAGGCACTTGCTCCTTTCTATGATGAAGTTAAGCCATTACACTGGATCTTGAGGCCTGCTACTGTGAAGTCCCTTGACATTTCTACTGCTATCACTTACCGGTTGTTACAGAGGAATGATTACCACCAGAGTCCTCTGGCAGAAACTCAATGTCTGAGCCCATAGTAAGTCATTACAAAGTCTGCAACAGCTGGGACTCTGGTCTACACAAATGAGACACTCTAAACTTTGAGGACAAATCCAAAGTACACACTCAAGACTTTCCTATGAGTCCACAGTCATAAAGTAACTGTTAAAAGTAAAGAGAAGTATACTGTCAACTTCTCATCCAGCCAACAACAAATTAGATCCTTACAATTTGTGTCTCTATGGTTGTTATCTTCTTGGACATTTATTAGGAACTGTTTTGGCCTCAGCTATGTCATGTCCTGTGTGTCTTGCAAACAGAACAAGTAATGTGAGATGGTATAAACAATTCCTCCTATGTATCTATCCACAGGATAGCCAGCATTCTGGGAGATACAAAGTTACTATTAAAATGTTAGAAGTGAGCTCTTGCAAAGCAAAGGTAACCAGCAGAGCACAAGGAAGTGGAAGGGTGTTGGTGAAGGAAACAGGGACAAAGAACAGCAGGGTGTTCTAAATTCTTTCACTTCCATGGCAACTTCCTGAAAAATGCTCTCACATAACTAACAAACTCCTTAACTTACAACTTTAAAGGTTTAAAACTTAACAAACCTTGGGGTCAAAGGCTATTTTGTGTTATATGTAAATCTTAGTAAACCTCACTTTGTTAATAAATCGGTGTCTCTATATATGACTGTTAAATGCTATTTCGACTAAGTAAGTTCCCATTTAGAAAAACAGGTAGTAAAAAATCATATAGATGAAAGAACATAATATACTATTATCACATAAATCTCATCGAATCATATATATCTAACTAAAATATTATGCAAAATGTTAACTCTGCTTAAAAATGCATTTTGTTTATGTTTGCAACTCCTAGCTTGCTAATATGAAAAGAAGAAGGAAAAATATATATATAAGGACAAATGAAAGAGATTCGTTTCATGAATCACCTCAGATGTTTTTAAAATTATATTAAAATGACAAAATTTTTTTACAACTAAAAAGAAATAAAATATTTTGGAAAAGTTTAAATAAGGGTATAAAAATTGCTCTTATAAAGAATTATAAAGCATTTAAGAAGAAAACCAAATGAAAAGTGTATAATATTCTATATTAATATAGAATCTCTCTAGGGGTTTTAAACAACAACAACAAAAACTCCATTATATCAGATGTTAAAATTTAGGATCTTTTAGTTGAAATTCACCCACAGGGATACTATTGAGCTATTAAAAACAAGAACATAGTAAATTTTGCCAGCGAATAGATGGAACTAGAAAATATCCTGAGTGAGGTAAGGCAGACCCAGAAAGACATCCATGGTATGTACTCGCTGATAAGTGGATATTAGCCAAAAATTATAGAATAACCGTGATATACCTCATTGACTCTAAGAAGTTAAACATGAAGGAAGGCTCAAGTGAGGATGCTTCAATCCCACTTAAAAGGGGGAACAAAATAGTCTTTAGAGGCAGAGGCAGGGATGGACCTGTGTGGGAGAGAAGATGAGGTAGGGGAAAAGGGGAGCAGGATCAGGTGTAGAGGGAAACAGGGGAGATGCCAAGAGGTCCAGGAGAATAAATGGAACTATCCAGCTGACAAGGAAGAGTGGGGTGGATGGAGGGAACCTTTGAAAAGTACAAGAGACATGGAATGTGAGAGAATCTTGGGATTCAGTTGGGTGACCTTAGCCAAAATGCCTAACAGTAGGGATATGGAACCTGAAAAGACCACCTCCAGTAGTCAGTCAGGCCCCTCAGTGGAGGGAAGGGGACATAAATCTACCTTCGAAACTTTTGGCCCCAAAATTTTGGAGCAGGAACAAAAATGGAGAAGAGACCGAAGGAATGGTTGAACCAACTTGGTATCTATCTCATGAATGGGCACCATTCGTGACACTATTACTGAAGCTATGTTGTACTTGTAGAATATTCACAGCCAAGCATTGAACAGAAGTTGGAATCCCTATCAAAGAGTTAGGAATAACCGAAGGAACTGAAGGTGATGGCAATTCCATAGGAAAACCATTAGTGCCAACTAACATGGACCCCTAGTATCTCCCAGAGACTGTGCCATCAACCAAGACTCCAAGGACCCCTGTCACATATGTAGCAGACAGATGACATGTCTGGGCTCAGTGGAGGAGGGTGTACTTAATCCTGTAGAGACATGATACCCCAGGGTGGCATACCTCGAGGAAGGGCACCCTTTCAGAGGTGAAGTAAAGGGAGTATGGGTGAAAGAACTCTATGAGGTGAGACCTGGAGGGGGCCAACATTTGAGATGTAAATAAATAAAGCAATTAATTGAAAAAAAAAATAAAAAGACTGAGTTCACTCTTTGCATTTATACTTGAATACAACTTTAGAAAAACAATAGAAAATACTGAATTTTGCCAAGCATGGTGGATCACATGTGAATCCCAGCACTGTAGAGGTATTGGGAGGAGAATTCTGTGAGTTTGAGGCCAGCCTGTTCTACAAAGTGAGTTTTAGGACACCCAGGGTTGCTGCATAGAGAAAGTCAGCCTTGAAATAAAACAGAGCAAAACAATAACAACAGTAAAAAGATATTAAAGTTTAAAGATTCTTAAACTTTAAAAATTATAGTTTTTAAATATTTTAAATGACATATTTTTTTCATGTCTATAAGGTACAGTGTGACCTTTTAATTCATGTATACATTTCAATGGTAAATTAAATATACATAGCACACCTTTGGCCTTACACTTTCATTTTTTTTCATTGTGAGTATGTTCATGATCTATTTTCTAAGTATTTTTAACTATTTAATGCATATATGTAGCAATCAGAATAGTGGTCAAATGTTCAACATGATTCCCAACTGGGGAAATGCAAAGCACCATACAATGAGGACACTTCATGCCAGTTCAGTAAAAATATTGACCAACAACCAAGGAGCTATGACTGTCAATAATACTATAAATTGTATGAACACTATGCAAAAATTATTTTCTAGTGTATATAATAAATGAATATAACAAAGTGTTCTATCCATGTCAAAAGGATGAAAAATGTATAAATCTCCAAATGATGAGGAGAATGTGAATAATTGACAAAATCATGTATTATTGACAGAAATGTTTGATTTGGTCTTCATAGAAAATGGTATTGAAGTTTCTTACTGAAGAAAAGCCATTAGAATAGTCATATCCAGCATTTCCATACTAGGTGTATACTCATATAAAATTCAATTAGCAAGTTGATGAGACAAAGGCATGGCCAAGTCTATAGAAGCACTGTTTTTTAGATTCAAGTGTAAAGAAAATGTGACATATGTGCCCAATTAAGACATTATTTACAATGAAAGAGAATGAAAAAAATGTTATTTGGAAAAGAAAACATGGTGAATCTGGTGGATATTTTTCTAACAGATATTGAGTCTGATGCAGAAACCAAAATTTTCAAAAGTCTAAGTGAGATATAGAATCTAAAAAAGTTGACCTCACAGAGATAGATCATACTGGGGAAAATAAGAGAAAGGGGTGAGAAGGGCTGCCATCCAGTCCAATGCTCTATTATACTGCACTTAGACAGGGGAATGGATTCTGTGTTTCAGTGAAGCAATAAGTGTAACCAAGTGCTCTTCTATCCAAAAGTTTGTTATAGAAACCAGAAATCATGATTAAGTTTTACTTTAGATTACTAAGGGAACCCTAACAGTTCCACATCTGAAAAGTCATCAAAACAGCAAACCTGATAAAAAGGATAATTTTTGGTTCTACTCACCGAGATACCAATTTAGTTTTGGATGAGGTGGGGTCTAAGAGGGTCTACTTTTTGAAAGTTCTCAAAGTGATTTTGTTTGAGATGTGTTGCAGAAAATATTATTCTATTAGGTCAAACTTTCATACTGTCATTAATCACACTAGTAATATAGCTATAACAGTGCTATTACCACAATGGTTCTTATAATAATATTAATTATAACATAATTAATTGGCTAGTATGTGATAAGTTGTCTGATGCCCAATCATTAACTCCATGTCCATGATACCTTTGTGCTTAAACATATGAAAGCAAAAAGTTCAAGGAAGAGAAGCCCATAGAATCCTCCAATGACATACATGAAAGAAGGCCTGGAGAGTCTAAAGAATTTCCAAGCCAAGACTTTTGAATTATGTCAATAAAACATCAAGAATCCTAGGTTTTTCTAGTGTTTTCTTCTCCATTACACTCAGGTTAATAGTATAAACACAAAATAAAACTATGACTTAAAAAATTCAGATTATCCATTTTATTTTCCATATCCATCTGTTTCCTCAAAGACGACATCCTGCTTTGACATAATATACTTTGTCCACTCCACACTCTCTGGAGAATCATAAAACACTGGACAGAGCTGTGACCTGCTTCTGGTTTATTCTAAGAGCTCTGCTTCTCAGCATCCATGACAGGTCTTACAGAGAACATTTATCTCTGTCCTGGTTGACCTCCTGGCAGCCTCAGTGACCTGGGCCCAGGAGCAGACCTGTCTACACATTCTAACTGCATTACTGGAGTTACATTTCAGCCATGAGCAAGTGTCTGAAAGTTATCATGAGATCATTGCAACATTGTTTCTATGGGAACACAAATGCCTCTTGCTGAACAATCAGCTTTGAAATGATTGTATGTAGCAAGGCCTAAGAGTAAGGTGGGGAGGATACATGTTAATGAAGGGATTGAAGAACACATTCCTCTCATATCAAGCACTGGTCTTTTCTGTTCAATTTATAAAACCCTCACATTTGCCATCTGCAGATGCCTGTGAAGAGGCACTATTACATGAACTCACCACATACAAGATACTAAGCAATTATGTAAAAGAATACTTAAATCATACAGATATCATATTCATAACTAAAATAGTGTAATGGTTAGGATACAAATTAATAATAAATGCATGCAATATTACTGAATTTCTAAATTAATTTTCCATCAAATTGACATTTACCTTTAGTTGTTGTTTATAAAATATTTTTAATAGGGAGAGAAACTAATATTTTCCTTTTTCCTAAAAATTACTTACAGAACTAAATATACTATGAACTGGGTACAAAATAAATAACTGTGCATGATGAAATATTAACAATTAAGCATAACCTTAAATTCATTGAATGAGCTATCAAGAGAAATAAAATGTAACAAAAAGCTGGCTGAAAACAGCTCAGTGGGATATATTTCTTTAAAATTACTAATGAATTATGAATTTGGTATAATATTAGTAAGAAGAAAATTTTATTTTTTAGTGAAACTGTGTAGCCATCAACTGTTGAAGTTTAGCTTTGCCTGTATTGCAATCTGATAAGTCTCCTACAGCAAGTTGTCTAATAATTTCTCCTCTATGTACTGGGGTAGTCTTTTGTGCTCTTCAGAATGCATTCCTCTCCGTCTCCGTTTACACACTGATGCAAATGCCTTATGTGGAAGAATTCTTTCTTTGATTCATTTCTCCTTGTACCTGCACACAGTCAGTTTTTGTCAAGAGACACGGGGAAATGTCAGTACATATGTTTTAAAGTATATTATAGTGTCTCTATATCTATTTGTTTTAAAATCTTTAAACTTGTCTACGGAAGGTCTGAACTTCAGGAAAAGTTTGAGATTATAATGTCAACCTTGTAAATGATTGAATACATAAAGTAAGCCCTTACACAGAGGCAAAGTTTAATACAAATTATATCTGTATTCCAATTTACTTATCATCATATTTTCATTTGCTATCATCTTCCAATCTCTTTCTTCTGCTTTACCTTATTGAGCCTTAGAGGCTGAGTATGTGACACAACCATACAACAAATAATTGTATGAAATAGTGGCTTTCTAGAATTCAAGCACAAGAAAACACTAGAACGTCAGTAATGAGTGGGAAACCTAACCTGTGCGCTGATGGTCAGGAGAACTTCATTACATTGAACTGGAAATTTGCATTTATCTAATTCTGAGGTCTAGAGGTTTTAAATGGGAGTCTTAAAAGTGTGATGAATGCTGTAAGCCACAGAAACAGGACAGAATGCATTGTGACCTTCTTTCCTGTGATCCTCATCCAATGTCCATTCTTACCCTGTTGTCATCTGGGAAAGGTGATCCCAAGTTACCCTGTAGAGTCACTATAGAGTTTCTTAACCATCTTTCGATCCATTTCCCACCACCAAATCCTAGCACACTTAGAAACATCTTTGTTTTGGAATTTTCTTTCCCACACCACCCACTCCTATCCCATCTACATACTGACAGTCCACAAATGCAGTTTCTTGCCTCACGTGAACTCACTATCTACGACCATCTATCTGTCTTGATCATGCCCTCTGACTTAAAAATTAAAATACGTCCGAATAGCATATTACCACGAACCACCACCAAATAAGACAAGCCAGTGAAGCTTCTCTGCTTTTTCTCAATCCACTGGTTTGGATGAAGCCCAAGTGTTACAATAATCCTTGATTTTGTTTATCTTTTGCACTCCCAAATCAAGGCCTCAACAAAACATCAGAAATGCATCAGTATCTGTTGAACCCCTTCAGGCTGCCACTACAACCATCCTCATCCAAGCTCCCATCATTTCTTTCCAGGACCTTCTATGTATTTTCCATTTTCTCTTCAACGTGTTTTGCACATGCAGACCAAGTAAATCTTTTTAAAAGTTAAGACATCATTTCAATTTTCTTTTCTAAGACCTTCAAGGACTTCCTATCTTTCTTGAATAAAATTGTACATAAACTGGTCAATTGCTGCCTGTAAGACTGAATTTCACAGCCATTTGCTTATTTTGTTCCAGGCAAGCTAAGTCACCTTGCAAACCATACATTTAGAACGGGTGCTCCCATCTTGTGCTGTTCCATCTGCCCAGAATCTCTTTGATACACAAGGCTTGCTTCTGTACAGGCTGTGTTATCATGCCTCTTATCAAAGATGTCTTTCTGATTGACATACAGAAAACAGTACACTTCTGAGACTCTATCACAGAAACCTCCAATTTTCTTTTTCTTTACAGAATTATTCACTGCGATATAATGTGCAGTTGCTTATTGGTTATTATCCTAGCTAGATTGTGAAACCATGAAAGCAGATGCTTTTCAAACCCATTTATACGCATGTATGCACACACCACAGAACCTCTCCGTGTACTAAAAATAGTACCTTGGAATGCAGTTGGTATTTAATATTTGTCAAAATAGCATGCTACAAATAGCAGCTAGATTTTGCCCCAACCTATTTATTATATTATCACTTTTCAATACTAAATTTAGAATGCAAACTGTATTTTAATTCTTGAATATTATACTTGATACACTACAGGTACCATAAATTAAAAAAAAAATATATCAAACTTGTTCTTATCTTCTGATCTTATTCTCTCAATGTTGATGAGAACAGATGGAAATTCTCCAACCTTCCCCCAATAAAAGAAATCTGTGAGAAGATTGATTAATTTATTTTGGCTGCTCTACCCTATCCAATGCATCACCAACTCTGTATTTTTATTATTCTTTAATCTTTTCTTACAGGCTAGTCTTTATCCCTTTCCAGGTCTGCCCTCTGACTCTTCCTCATCCCACCCCCCCATCCCCATTGTCTCCAAAAGGAAGTCCAACCCTCCCCTCCTACTCCATTAGATCTCCCACTTCCTGGGGCCTCAAGTCTCTGGAGGGTTAGTTGCATCTTCTTTCACTGAGGTCAGATCAGTGTCTATGTGTCAGTGGCCTCATGTCAGCTGGGCATCACCAACTCTTGTTAGCGCTCCTTCCTGTAGTTTTCTCTGTATTGAACTTTATGACCATGGCCATGAGTTCACTCTAAGGTTTCACATCTTGGTGATCTATCACAGTAAGCTACTACCCCAGCATCTAGCATTTTTTCTTGAGGCTTAGATCCAAATTAACCTGTTCATAGTTGACATCTAGATTTATAAAATTCAAACTCATTTATGGAGCATCTCTCTAAAATAGTAGTAACATGTAAGAAGTAGATGTCAGAAACCTAGTCTTTGGGTTCCCTGCTCCTTGCTTGACCTATCATTTTTCCTATGGAGAGAGTCTGACCGAGCTCTGTAGCACCTTACAGCTTGACAGTCATCCTGAGACTCACTTGGGCAAACCAATAAGACTACATGCAATTTTATAACTGCACCACCAGCCCTGTGATGATAAGGGCCATATTAGTTCTATTCATTCATTTATCCTGAGTTTTTGGTACTGTAATTCATGCGTTGGGGCTTAATGTGTTTGCTATGTGAATGGGAGACGTTCCTTTTAGTCTGTGCAATCTTTGAGCCAGAGAAAGCTCATACTCTTCTTGTCTTCCCTTTGCATATTTGTCAAACCCTTCTCATCTTTCAGGACTAAGCTTGTATTTCACTTTTGTTACATGGTTTTCTGACATTCCCAAGCAGAAAAAAAATGTACTCCTTTATTACCCCATACCCTATCCACTCTCTAGCATATTTAGAATGACATTTTAATTATTTAATAATATAAGCATCTTTAAAAGTGCATGTGCTCTCAAGGGTAAGGAATGTGTTGTATTTACTCATGTTCATATTTCCAGCACCTGGGACTGCTCCTGGCATACCGTTAATACCTCATGTCTTGGATGAATGCTAAATGTTACCTTTTGTTCTTGGGTTTAATGAAGTTATATCTATCTCAGTGGCAGAGTACTCTAGTTGTGAACACAAAATATATTGCCTCATTCTTCCTTACTAATAGAAACATAATTGTGTTAGAGAAGGCAATGGATTCTGGTGAAAACCAATTGTGCTGTCTCCTATAAAAGTAGTGGTGCATATGGGACACAGTTATGAAAGACACAACATTAGCAAAAGTCTACAGGGACCTTTGCTTTTCCGATAAAGGTATTCAATTGTCCCTTGCTCTTCCTCTTTCATATATCTGTGTGTGGTCTTTGGAATCTTGTCACTAAAAACGATCAGGCAAGTGTATTACCAAAATTTCAGTTATGGCTTCTTCTTCCATGTCACTGGCAGCAAAGAATAACTTGCATGCTTTTTAGTTTTGTGCAAAAAAAAATTAATTTCCTAATTTGTTTATGTCTCAGATTTTAATCTCTCATTATCCTTGAGATGAGAAATATATTTACAGATCTGAGATCCAGTTCAATTTCAACTTTTGGTCTAATAAGTATCATCATTCTTATGTACACAATGGTGAAATTGCATTCTGGAAAACACATCACAATTATGAATACATGAGCAGTCCTACTGAAGGCACTGCAGAGAACAACTATACTCCTACATGTGAAGACAGTTTTCAAGAGAAATTAATAAAGGGTTTTAGACTTCTGGCAAGCAAGGGATCAGGTCTTAGTTTTGACAGCGTTTTCATTGTGTTTAATTATATATGTAGCTTTTCAGGTATTGTTGAAAATGTTTATTTTTTGTTTCTTTATGGAGAAAAATAAATCTCACTCCACAGGATTCAGTTACCTTCAAGAAACTATGGATAGTGTTGCTTTGGCTCACTCAAAAGTACTTACTCTTTTTAACATCATTAGTAATTATAGATCATTGGAAACAATATTATCAGCCTCATTATATTTTCATCAGGAAATGATAGGTCTTTTCAACTTTATACATGTAATGTTAAAAATAAGACTTTCTCTACAGATACATGCTTTTACAAGAAGCATACACCCAAGCCCCAAATGAATATAACTTACTGATACATTTCCCCTTCAAACCCTTCTTTCATTTACTGAGCTCATTTACTAAAGAATTTCTAGTGAATACTGACCACTGTGTGGCTTTTTAATGCAATCAGGCCAGTCCTCAAGACCTAAGACCTTTGACCTCCTGCAGTACTTAGAGTGAAACTTTAATCATTTGGATTGTAACAAATATGAAATGTGTGTGAAATCTTTGATAGCAACATGCAAGTATCCTTAATAAATCTATCTCCATGAAAGTATAAGAACAATCATGTTCAATTGGATGATGCAGAGGTGGTTATTAAAGTTAAAGATTTCATGATTAAATTCTTTTTAATACCAATATGTTGTAGTCACTTATACATGGGATTTTCTTCCTGTTTCTGTTGTTCTCCTTTTAGTCTGAATGAACATACACCTACATAATTAATATGTAGTAGAGTACCACACGTGCAAAAATTTCAAAATCATAAGCATTACTGACATATTTGAGGGTTGCTAGAATTATATTTGTATGAAAACAAAGTAGAAACTAAACAAGCGAGTGCAGAAAAACTAAGGTCAGAATAGTATGAGCTTGCCAAATTTCATGCAGCAACGTAATTGTCTTGATTTCCTGTTAAATTTGTCAAAACCATGATCATATCACTTTGGGACAAGAAAGACAATCTGTTTTGTTTTTCCTTGTAAATTTATTATTCAGTTGGATATATTTGCTGACCATCAATTCAATGGTGTACACTGTAAATAACGATCAGTTTCTGGATTTGTTTTGAACGTTGGAAGTAGAAGTGCTGAAGAGAAAACAGTTATAGATTTTAAAGTGTTCAAAATGGCAAACTGATCTTTCAAAGACACCTTCTGGAAATACTGTGCTCTGGAAAAAAACTAGCGGAGTGTGTTGGGAGGAGCTTTGGGACGGCATTGAAACATACAAAATGGATAACATTTCTCTCGTTTCTTCAATTATGTCTCCATACTAATGCTAACCTAATGAAAAGAGATGAAACCTCACGACAACTTTGATCAAACACAACATAAAGTAACTGTAAATAAATGTATATAAATACATGTTAGAGATTCATAAAAATTGGTTTAAAAACAAAACAAAATAAAATAAAGTAAAATAAAATAAAAAACCTAGTGAAATTATTAGATATAAGCCCCTTAAAAAATTTCTAAGTTGTTGGTAAGAGTCTTTGAGCTAGCTCTTTGAACTCAGAGAGAGACAGTAAAACCTAAGTGCTGATTTTTCTTACAAAGTGATTTTCCTGTTATTCAATTTTTATTTATAATTACTGCCAACATAATTTCTAAAAATGGTAGATAAATGTGCATGTAAAATTAAACCTCTGCACTAGAATAACTGAAAAAGAGGTGCAAAAATCAGAAATATAATAAAAAGCCTAACATTTTAAGATAATTCAAATTCATTAATTTCAAGTACATATAGTAACTTGAACACTTAAGCTAAGTGTCGCCGAGTAGAAATCCCGCTGACCTGCTTTAATTAACAGAAAAGAATAATTTGTAATTAGTACATTATTTATGAGAGTGAGTGCCCCTGCTTGAGTTCAAGTGTTTGAAAACAATTTAAATCTCTAAATTCTCCCATAATCTTGATTTAATGTGTAACTTGTTTAACTTATCAGGTTTTTAATATAAATTTATTTCAAAAAAGAAAAGAAAGTGGGAGGTTGAAGAAATAGGTATGATCAGTGTGTGAGGACACGCAGGAAAAACTCTGTGTGATTCAAACTGATAAATAACCATCTTGTTCTTAGAGCAAATTAGTTAATTTCTAGTTAGAAGCAGCTGAACTAATTATCTACTCTGGAGATGTAGTACTTTGGGTTCAGGGTTATTTACTAAAATAATAACACTGAAGTTAAGGCTGAGTGAACTTCTGAACATTTAAAAAAATCCAATCCCAAATGCTTTTAAACAACTCATTTAATCTCTGTCTACCTGATAGAACAGGTCACAAAGAGGCCATAAGCATGTCCACATGATGCTAAACATCTGGATGAAACCTGAGAACTGTATCTGTACAACGTATATATGGAAAACATCTGTCTATTTGCATAATTTATTTAGTTTTCATCCAGATGTGGATCCCGTTGATACACTCTATTTGACTCTACCTCTTTGGAGTGAATACTGGTGCTAGTTCTTCGCCAATACTTTAATAGGTGAATCACATCTTTCTCTATTAAAAAATGAAATACATTGACCATGCTATATATGTCAGTGGACTATGCTTTAAAAATGTGTAAAATAAAATAAAACCATTTATAATGTTGATGTTAAGGGTGAAATAACCTAGTAAATGTGGTGTGTGAGTGAGATCATATTCTTTCCCTACCCAAACGTTGCTATCACTCATTGCTTAGTTATGTAAAAAAGATATGATATTACCATTATAGTTAGCCGATCTTAAGAAACTTTTAGTGAAATAAACTAATGCTGCTTTCAAGCTAAGTACACAGAAGAGAAATTAGTAATCAACAGTTCTGAAAATTGCTGAAAACTATCAATACTACACTTAGAATAGATGCCTAGGTATCTGGAATCAGGAGGTAAGTTAAAAAAATGTATAAAATTTAATTGATTCCATTATCATAGAAAACGTTAACTCTGTTCTTTCTAATTGAATCTATGTGAAAAATTTCCAAACTAAAATTTTCAGGAATTAATTACAATTTTAAAATCCTATTCTAGTAATATTCTTAATGTGTTACCTAGTCATTGTTTTTACATTTTGATTTTTCTAAAACTCTAATGTGTTCTTGTTCTGTTTAGAAGAAAAATAAATTCTTTATATAATTGATACAATTGCTTACTCCTCAAACCAATAACATTGAAATAAAAAAACCAAGGAATTAATATAAAAATAAAAAATAAACTAAGTGAGGAATAACACAAAACATACACACACACAGACACACACATACACAGGAGTTTAGATTATTTATTAATTGAATCAAAACAGGAGAATATGGTATTATTGTTTATAACTTGGTTTAGGTGAGGGGGGAAACAAACAGCTGTTAATATTGTATAAAATGTAATCTCAATGTAAATTAACAAACATTTAAATTCAAATTAAATGTATTATAATTTAAATGAAACACAGCTAGATAACCAGAGAACAACAAGAAGGGTGAGAGAGCTTGATATTCAAACAGGTTCCTTTTAGTGCTTTTATGTCAAAATGTATTATAAAATAGGGTTGGTACATAACTCTAACATCAGGGTTATTGATCCCACTGTTACAAAATTAGTGTGTGGTTTACATATTATCGCTTTCCACAGCATTATATGAATGTAGCAATTTCTTTGTATTTTTGCATAATAATGTAACAAAATGTTACGATGCATAAATACTCCTAAAGTCAATTATCTTAGGGAACTTAGTATTTTGTTCTGTCAAATTTGCTGCCATTTGAACTTCAAAAGAAAAACAGATTGAAAAAAAAATGTATAAAAGTAGCAAAGAGAGCCAGGATATATTTTTCTTGAGTCGAAACTGATCCAATAAACTTCCCAGAAAGAATCAAGTAAAACAAAAAAAAGCACAATGGAGTTGCTATGTGCTGCTCCTGACTGCGCCAAGCCCGGGCAGAGGAAAGGAGTTTCACTCCTGTTGTTTATTGATTTTCTAGATTAAGAATCCCAGAGAGAGAATTGTAACAGACAACCATAAAATTATTTTGGTGTGCTTATTTGCCTTTCCCTTGCATCTATTTGGCCTGTGCCTGTAGACAATTATGCGTTCTAGCCTAGACTCAGGTGCTAATAATGAAGGACAAATAGAATCATATGTGTAAACTTCCCCTTCTGATGAAAATTTATATTAACTTTCTGCCACTGTAAACAGAACTGCATAGCTCAGCGTCCCCGATGAATTGGTGATGAATTCAGTCATTTATATCCCAGGAATCTGTGCATTTATGGGAAAAGATGAAAACCGTCTGTATTGTGTAACCTTGCACTTTTTGAGTAAGAGAAAGAAAACAGCAGCCTGTTTAGTTCATCACTTAAAGTGTGTAAATTTCAGCTCAAATACCAGATTTCTGCATGACTCCGTCAGCCTCCACTTTGGGGAATGTGCCAATGTAAACGAGCCAAACAGCAAGGAGCACCACGTTATCACTCCAACTGTGAACTCAGACGCTTTCAGCCTTCCATAAAGATTGTTAAGAATATCTTTACAACACAACAGAATCTTTGTCATACACTGAAGCAGGACAGTTTGTCAGTTTGGCAGCTCTGTCGGAGAAAAAAGTCATTGGATAGATAAGGGCACAGCTAGGCTGGGTTATTTTTGACTAAAACATCCCAGAGTATTCTAAAACTGTTCTTCTAAAACCCTGTCGTATTTCTTTTCTACCCAAACTTTTCAAAGATAAGCTAGATGAATAGTCATATTCATCATGCATATGGTAAGACAGAAAAATCACAATGTTTACATGTATTGTTTTTACTAAAGGACTTCTCACTTTGTCTTCTTGATATAAACATTTAGGTAAATGCATTGTAAACATGTGGAATCTTAGAAATATACCGATGTTGTGCAAAACCAAACCAAACCAGACAGTAAAAGAAAACTGTGCCACAAATTCTTTAGAGGCTCCAATAGACACAGGAAACCCAAGTCAAATAAGAAATGGTTACAAACTCTTGTTGCCAAGTTACTGACATTAACCTTGTATCTACCTTTAGGGTTTCTTCATTTCTGTTACACATGATGCTTTATCAAGTCCATTACACCATTTCCTCAAATCTTGTCAGAGCTTTACCGTATACAAATAGCAAGGTAAATTTAAAAAGTGACTATTATTATCTCTGTATCAAGCAAACAAGAAAAGCAGAAGTTATTACTGAAACATAGGAAAAATATGTTTGAGCTAAGCATATCTCATTCTTATTTTAATACTTGGTAGATGAAATTTTTGTAACAAAAAAACGTAAATGGTTTCATGGCTACTAGGCTGTGCAGCTTTCCATGATACACTTCATCTCTCGGTTGTCTGTGGCTGTTCCTATCGCTTCGTGTGCCTGACCTTTGAGTAAGCTGAAGAAGACACAGTTATCTTCTTTTCTGACATGCAACATCTATCAATCAACATGTTTTCATGTAATTTATTCAAGGCAAATAGCAGCTCCTAAGGCTAGTGAACTGCAGCCCTAGCCAAGTGATTTTGATTAAGAAATGATGTGCACAGCTTAGGAGAAGAATGGAAAACTCAGAGGAGTATTGATAAAGATGTTTCAGAAACAATAAAAGGGAACAAAAGAAAAGAGTGAATGCTTGGAAACATACATAGACTTGCCATAATGAACTTCGATATCCTTGCTTAAAATCTAGTCGAGGAAAGGGGGAGGGGTGGAGTTCAAGTTGATAAACTTAAAACGATGCCAATTTAGATTATGATGCTTATCTGAGGCAACGTATCCATAGTTCTGTTGGGTTAATTCACATTTTTTTCTCATCCTTGATTTTTGAATCAAGGATGTAAATTAAGACAAAACGATTCTTTTTCAATTTCATGCTGAAGTAGCTCAAGTTAGTGAGTGTAATTTCTGCTAACAAGAAAAATTTATCATTGTAGAGCTCACCCAGTTACCTCCTGTAGTGAGTGGTGATGTGAATGTCTAGATCTGAATGGATACAAAGATTGATAAATGTAAAAGAATAGTCCCACACCACAGAGGGTTACGCATAGTGAATGACGCTTAGGGACCCACATAGTCATTCATGTCTAGAACACCTCAGCAATAGTTATGTTTTCACGGGAGATTATCAATTTCCATGCCATGCAATACAATTCATTTGTTTGTTTCTCACAGTAGGAATAAACACAACCTCTGGGAACAGATGGATTTCTCTCCCAGCTCTGGTCCCAATATTAAAAGGCTGAACTACTTTGAACATCTAGAGTAGAGGGCTTTTCTTTCATCTAACCTCTCCAACTTCCATGCCTCTAAGATTCTTTGAAAACAAATGCTCAGTGCTCTGCATAATATTTCTTAAATATGAAATTTGTTTCTCCACAGTTTTTTTTAACATGACAAACATGTAAAATATAAATGAAGACTACAATATCTCATCAACTAAAAGAGATTGTACACCATAAATTACATGTTTATATAATATTTTAAAAGCATCTTTAATTATTGGCAATGATTCAGGTAATTACCCTAAGAAATCTAAATTTGGTGACTAAAATCCCTACTTGATTTTTTTTATTGATCATACTCATTTGGTCAGCAAATATTTGAATCATTCAGAGCTTTGATTCACCTCACTCTCCCTACCTCCCTCTTCCATGACAGGTCCTGTTAATAGCTCAGGCTGACCACAAACTCAAAATTTTTCTGCCTCAGCCTCCCAAGTGTTGCAATTACAGGATCATACAACCATAGCTAAATCAGGCTCTACATTCTGGATTCTAATTTGTTCATCAAAATTGCATCTTTTACAATTAATGCTTCTATGGATTGAAAATTGATTGTGTACTTCATCATCTTCCCCAAAACAGATAAAAGTTTGAAAGTTATTTGTTAGTTATTGGACTCTCTTTAAAAAGAAAAGAATACAACATGCTGTATGGATAAGAATGGAAGTAAAAAGTTACTTTTCTTAAATCTAGATAATGAAGTTTTGAGATCAGAACAGAGACAACGTTAACTGGAATATATTTACCGTAAGACACATGATAAATGCTAAACTTGTAATATTTCCCATGAAGAAGAAAACATAATGAGATTACAACCTTTGCTGTATGAAAGCTCAGAGGTGAAGTCTCTATAATATTGAGATCTGGATTCTAGTTCCTCTCTATGGCAGGACTGAGAAGGTTACTGTATAACGTCTCTAAAATATCCTTATAGCAATCAATGGAATATCTTGTTCAATGTCCTCAAACAGAGGCTAATGACATTAAGGCATTTTATTTGACTTTCACGGTGCGGAAAAGCTATGAAGGTACCAAAGAAAGCACACAACAGAGAAAAATCACTGTCAGAACCCTTCATGGGAACACAGTCTCACAGCCTCTCTTAAGCAGAAGTATCACAGTGCTTCTCTATAGGCGCCCTCAAATCTGAGCTAGAATTAGGTGATCTGCAAAGCATTTGTTCAACTCCACCCTGGGCATTCAGATTTAGTAAGTCTAGGAGGACCTGAGAATTTACAGTTCTAGCTTCTATTGCTACTAGTTCTTAACTTTAAATAACTTATCCTCTTAGTCATCTGCTAAGACCTCCAAACTTCACCAGCCTGGGTACCACAGACAGGATCCTCCTGAGAAGAGAGAGATACTCAACAAAGACAGCCAAGCCTATTGACATTGACAGAAAATTATAGACTAACATATCATGCTTATGAAGTTAAACAAAATAATGAATGGCTTTTACATTTAATTAAGTAAAATGTAGAGTATTTACCAAATGGTTTCTTTTGACATAAGAATAATATTGCTTGTATTAGATATGAGACAACTATTTCTCAAAATTATTTCTCATTAATATAATTAATATCATGTGATCATCATGTAAACGTATTTTCAATGTTTCATAACTCCTATCAAGTTGACTTTCAGTAATGTACCTAACTATCATTTTATGGTGTTATCAATTTAATCATTTCCTGGTTTCTACTGCATTTATTTTTCGGATTAGAATATAATATTTTATTTTGAAGTATATATTTTATGTATTATATCATCATATTTCTTTCCTTCTCTTCTTCTTTCTTCATTTTCTTTATCCAAGACAGGGTTTCTCGTTGTAGCCTTGGCTATCGTGAAACTAGCTCTGTAGAATAGTCAGATATCTGACTGTCTCTGCTTCCCGAATGCTGGGATTAAAGGCTTGTCCCAAAAGGGTCTGGCAGATCATTACTTTTCTATAAAAGGATTTTCAAAATCTCTTGTAATTGAACTGACCAAAGTAGGGAGTCAAAAAATATCAAAATATCCTTATCAAGAGGAACAAATGTTTGTAGGTTGATTAATTTTAACTCATTGTAAATTTCATCAAAAGATAAAAAAGATACATACTTTTGGGGGAAATTAATATTTTGAAATTTCTTTAATTTGATATTATAATATAAATACATCATTTCTCACACCAATTACTCTATTTCAAATTAGTTTATTTTCAAATACACACACACACACACACACACACACACACACACACATATATATATGTATATGATATATATATATATATATATATATATATATATATATATACCTAAATTCATAAATACAACCTTTGCCATCTGTATAATGATGCATATATGTATGTTTTCAGGGATAATAATTTGATATTGGATATCTAGTTGGTGTGCTCTTCCCGGGGAAGACTGTTTCTCCCACTCTCAGAAGTCCGTGCCTGCCTGTAGTTCTTTGGGTAGGGTTAAAGACTCACAGTCTATTAATGTCCACGTTTCCATGTCATTGATGTTAATTTTCAGCTTATGCTGAGGCATTCATGTGGGTGAGACTTTATGGGTTAAGCTTTGGACATCACTAGGGGACACATCTTAAAATTTGCAAACATGAGTTTTTTTTCCTAAGTTTTATTTGCAATCATTTTCCCCTTAATAAAAGCAAATGTAAGTGATGTTGCATTTAATACAGCCTATATTATAAGTAAACTGGATTCTGCAAAATGACCATTAGAATGTATAATTGGACTATTGATATATCTCAGCTCTTTTGTCATCAACACACACACACACACACACCACACACACACACACAGAGGGAGGAAGGGAGGGAAGGAGAGAGGGACAGATAGAGAGAGACACCTAACACTGTGGTAGGAAGATCATATGTTGAAGACCAGCCTAGGATATATAGTGACACTGTCTCAAAATATTCAAGAACTTTAGGTAGTGATTCTGTGAAGAAAAATATTTTCAGCATATTTTGCAATGCTGTCTGTATTAATTAGAGGATACGGTGTGGGAGTATTAGGTGTTCCTCCGAATCTCTAGTGCAAATTGTTGCACATTTCGGATCAATTCAGGAGAAAGAACTGTCTTTGTTTTACTGAAAAAGATAAGTTGGAGGATAGTATATATTAATAAGTTTGAACACTACATAGTATTTCTATTAAACTTAACATAGAATACTGTTTAAAGTATGCTAATATATTTTACCATTACTGGCTAATCATCAAACTACAACTTTCAGGCTAGCTTTGGATATTTTCCTCGAACAAACTATCTAGCTGTAAAAGCTCTTTTAAGAACTTCATCTAGTCTTAGAATCAAATGCAAACCTAATTGAAAATCTATAAGCTGGTGTTGAAAACATAATTGCAGAATTAAACATCTAAACTACTAAATTAGTGGCAACATTTTTATTCGTTTTGCTGGTGTTGTGTATCAGACAGCACTAAAACACACCACAAGCCAAGAATCGTTTATTATATTTAGATTAAGTCACTAAAAATGGAAAGGTATTGTGAATATTTGAAAATTTGCATACCAACTTGGAGCACAGAGCCTAGGTGGTCTATGCCATTCCTCTGAGCCTCAGTGGACATTAAACGTGTTTGAAGAAATTTAATTCTCCCAAGGAATTTATCTCATATATATGTCATTTTATTGCATAAATAATGGTTTAATGAGGAAGGAGATGGGTACATATAATACCATTAATTTTCTCTTTGGTAGTATTCTGCCTTCATTTTGTGCTGATGTTATAGAAAGAAGCTAGTTCAGTATAACTGAATTGTTTACTTTCTTATACCATAAAACTCAACTCTACTTTTAAAATAGCAATTTCCTTTGAGTAGGCTTTATTTATTTTCTCTGTGTCTCTCTCTTTGTATCTGTCTGTCTGTCTCTCTGTTTCTGTCTCTCTGGAATGCCTCCTGCATCATCTTTCTGAGGCCCGGGATCACAGGCATAAAATATGCCTGTAATTGTTAATAATATTCTAAAAGTAATTTTCCCCCCTTTCTGTGTTCTACTTTTACTTACAAGTACATTTATGTTCTATTTATTAGATGGAAATAGCAACGCATGATTTGGGTGGTTTGTATTTTTTAGTTTGAGTATTCTACCCATTAAGTCTAACTTAATATGAATAATGTTTATGTCATTTCTCAGTATATAAAATACCCCAAATTCAGGCATGTATAATCAATATTGCCTTCAGAGTAGCATAAATTTAGAGAATTATGTTAGTAGTAAATAGTGCTATACTTAAGGATTTTATGATAAATAGAAGTTAATAGCTTTCATTTTAAGAAAACAAAGTCAGCATAATAAACTCATTTTTTATTTCCAAAATGGTAGCCATAGCTAAGGGAACAGTAAGGTAATATAAGAATTATGGTAAGTCAAACTTTTAAAAAGCATATTGACATAATTGGTATATTTTTTAAAAATGTTTATTTTTTCAATGTAGAGAAAATATCCGACTGATGTAGCATAGAAGATGCCATTCATATAGGATCTGTAACCTGTGCTGCGATGTTGCATTGGCTGAAGCAAATACATCTGGGATAAATTCTACTTAGACTTATCTAAAGAAATAAAGAAAAGTTTACTATAATAGAATTTCTTCCCAAGTCTTCAACAACACCTTGTTCTGATAAAGACAATCCTTATGTGTGAAATAAAATGGATGAAAGCTGCCCGAAATCTGTGTTAATATAATAATTTCAGTTGAGGAAAAAAATGCACTGTAGCAGTTACAGTGTTCTTCAGAATTCGATTACAAAACTAAGTGCTTCTTTGATGAGACTCTTGTATTTTCCGCAGGACCCTGCAGTGAGGCAAGGGATATCCTGGAACATTCTTGGGCTTGGGCTGCAGGGCAGCCTTGGCCTCAGGACCCTCATGCCGACTCGCAGAGGAACCATACATTCTGGTGCTCATCAAGTTGTAACTTTGATCAAGTATTCATAACAGCTCCGGGCTTGTTAGATTTTGCAGTTTGTGTATGTTGGAAGGGATAAAATAGGTAAGAAAAACCTTCATGCCCTCTGTGTGGTAAATATGACGGGATCCTTAGATTGGTCGGCATGTTCCTTCTCACAAGGAGCAACAGGGACATGGCAAACATTCAGTATTGCCTCCGCCATGGCACTTGGCATTTTAAGAATGAGAGGGTGGCTGTTTAGAAGTTGTAAGTACTGAAAACTAAGGAAAAACAGAATTGACATAGTCATTTCTAATGGCAGAAATGAAAGATAAGACAAATAAAATTCCAATTACGAATTGTTTTTTAAAGACTCTTGGGTATATATCATCAAATTATACCATCTGCTCCTTTCACATAAATCCAGTGATGTAAATGCTTGTTAATTATGAGTTTTAGATCAATTTCAGTCTTTAAGCTGATCCCAGATTTTACAATCATTAATATCATGGTAGTAATTCTGTGTGAGGGGCAAAATATATATTCCATAACACTTGAAAACTTCTGACGCTTTATAAAATATGGATTTTTATTATCATTCTCCTTTCAATAATTGCTACATTTTCTAGAAAACCTATCAAAATGTATTCATTTTCAATGTGCATGTTGTAGCTTTCTTAGCTATTGGCAAGGCTAGGAAAAGAAATACTGCTTCAGTAGTATTATTGTCTGAACTCAGGGCAAAGATTGTGGTAGCACTGAATTGCAACTTGGGGGTAATTTTAAGGCAATTTCTTTTCAAATGATCTCACGAACACTCTAGTACACAGTTCTTTGAATTCCTTATGGAATGTTGCTTTGTATTCGTGTTGGCAAAATGCCTCACACTTGGCTTAGTTTTTGCAACCTTAAATTGGTTAAAAACTTCTCTATAGGCATTAACATTGTTTTATTACAAATATGCTCTAAATTCTAATAACATAATTATTTTCATCTAGAAGCATAGGAATCTCTGTAACTATCAATTGTTAAATACTGGCCATGTTTCTGGGACTTAAAGACAAATGATAATTTTGAAAACAGTTCTCTTGCTAACAGTGTGTCAGAGAGGCAATTTTCACAAGTTCCATTCCCTCACAAAGTTAAATAAAGACAAAAATCCAAATTGTGCTGTTTGTCATGGTGCAGAATTCACAGGGCGGAGGACCACAGATCTGTTTTCAAAGATCATATAATTTCTTAGTTTTCATGAGTAGCTCCATGCATGCTGTCTATATATGTTTGTTTTCTTCGAGATAAATAGACTTAGTGTAGTACGTATAAATTATGTTAATCAATATACATTGTTACTTTGTGTATGTGTGTGTTTAAAGAATTTTTTTTTAAAGAATTTTTTTTTTTTTAAAGACAGCTTTAGGTTTATAGAATTGTTTTCCTTCTGGTAGGGTACTGGGGATGGAACCTAGGGACACACACATGCAAGGCAAACCAATCTACCATTGAGCTATGTCCCCAGATTGATTTTACTTTTTATTTTAAGAACAGTGTTTCATTAAGATGCTGGACTAGCATTTGCTCCTCTTATCGCAGGAGACTTTGCCCTCACTGTCCTACTGCCTCCATCTCCTAGATAGCCCCATTAGCTGGAAGTGCCATCCTGGACCACCACTTCTGGCTTCACAGTAAAATGGAACAAAAGGCAGAGTTTCCTAAATGTCCTAGGTTTACACATGCGGTTTCCCAGTTTCCCACATCCATCCCAGAGTGGAAGAACTGCTACTAATGCTGACGCTACTTTTCTACAACACTGCCACCCATGATCTTATGATTCATTCCGGGTGTCATACACTTAGGATTCTCATTTACAAATTTAGATCTATTACCTCTCTTCTCTGGGCTTCAGACAAGAGAATTAAACATGAAAATTTACATGCGTTTTGTTTACTGTTATTACTACTAGATGGGAAGAAGAGCAGGAAACAGTGCAAAGGAAGGAGTGGTAAGAACTTGAGGAGAAGAGAGCTGGAGGGAAAAGCTGTGAATTTAAAAGGTCATAAAGTAAACAGGACCAAGTTCTCTCCTCTGTCTCACAGACCTAGAAGAATGGATTATTTGCAATGTGTAATCAAGGTGTTATTGCTTTATTTCCAACTGATGTAAAATGAACACTCAGAGCCCTGAATATTAATATTCTATTTAGAATGCTACATAACCACTTCCACAAATGGATGTAAATACCATCTACTTTTAATTACTCTATGAATACTAAATAAAAAAGAATGCAGTAGGCAGTATTTTGCATCATAGAATGCAAAAAAAAGAAGGTATGTATTAAAAAGTGTGTTGTTGCCATAGTTGGGTACTACAAGAACAAAATTCTTAAAGCCGTAATAGATTTCAACTTTTAAAATCAATGTTATCATTTTAAGAGACACCTATCCACTGATAAAAGAATCCTAAAGCAGAAGATATTCAGATTTTGTCTAAAATCCAGAGTAGATCTGTGTTTTCTGTGGTATTAGCTAAAATATCTCAATGCACAAGACAGCCTTTATTCTTTATATTTTTAAGAGTTTTTCAGAAGTATTATTCTTTGTAAGCATTTTTTCTGTAAGTATCCAAGCTGTGAGTTCATGACCATGCAAGGCATTGTTGCTTCTATATGCTGGCTAGTGGTACACGACGAAAAGCTATAAAGTATGAGAGAGCATCAGTGAATATCCAGACTGCACATGCAGGAAATGTACAGGTTCATTTGAATTTGGAATGTATCTTCTGAAATTACATAAAAATGTAGACCGCAGGTTACAACTTCAACCTCAAGTCCCAGATTCATCACTGAACTGAAGTAGAAGTGGAGACTTTTGTGTATGAGGAGGACGGTGATGGTTTCCTCATCACCAAGACAGCAGATGGAAGACTGGACACAGCTGAAGGAAGCTGAAGCTACATTTTACAGGAGACACATTCTAGTGCAAATCCTGTGGTCAGAAGGCATTGAAATCTCCAAACCCTTGAGTATTAAATATCTAGCTGTGTACATGTGGAATGATATCCTACTGTGTTTTATTACTGATGATGTAGTAGACAAGAGAGTATATGGATCCTGTCTTCACAAGTCTTGTCTTGTGATTATGTAATATTATTACTTTTGTCAATATCCCAAAATAATTTCTAGGATCTGAGAACCTTTGAGAATGCCAAAATGCAGGCTTAAATAACCTTTGCCTTGAAATGCCCATTCAGTTTTACATTTTTGTCTTAAAAATTCCAAAATGAATTTATGTGTGAACTTATTGGCTTTTAAATATAGTTTTTGAAATGTGCTTTAATAAAATAATATTTTATTTCAATAGAGATTTAAGAACCCTAAGAGTAAAAAATAAGGCATTTCTGTAAGTCCATATAATAAAATAATTTATGTCTGCAATTATTCTGATTGAGAGAGATTGATATATTGTTACTTTAATATCTGCTGTTTGTTTTGTAGAAAGCACTGAGCTTTAACGAGGGTTTCAGTGCTATGAGATTAGCACCAGGTGACTTTACATTGCATATCAGAATGTACTTCATTTATTTTTCTAAACATATTTTTTGAAAAAGCTTATATTTATATTTTGAAGTATTCATTGAGATTGACTAAAGTATTTTAGAAATCAAATATTACCTTATAAAGCATTAATTTCACTTCAAAACTTGGAACAGAACAAAACCTGTTTCATAATAAAAAGTATTTAACACGTTTAATACTATACATTGCTCAGTTTCATGCAAAACTTTTCCAGTTTTATTTTTCATATAAAATGACCCTTTAAAATGAAAACCTAGTCATATATTTAAATCAAACTGAAGGGGTTTGATCAGATATGGGAGGGTGCACCAGAGATGGAAATGGGGAAAATATCACCAAGTCCATTATATTTACACATGAATATATCATAAAACAAATTATTTTTGACAATTACTATGTGCTAATAAATCAAAGGAATAAAAATGTCTGTTAAAGTAACTAAACACATAAATTTTGCTAATAAATTTCAAGCTAATCATTGTAAACCATGTGGAAAATTGTATTCCATAAACAAATAGTAGGATTATGTTGTTTATAACTAGTTTTCCTGTGCTGTAGAATAGGAGATGCTACTTTTATTGTTCTACTATTGTGATTTGCCATATGTATAGGATACTCTCTTAAAGAACAAATATTATTTCTCATGACACCTACTGGTTTAAGATAATTTAGATGCAACTTAAAATATAACTTCTTAAGCAATAACTAGCAAAGAACGATAACAATATCTTTTCACATTACATCACCACTTTTCTTCCAAAATACGAATACCCAGTCTCATTACTATTATTACTGTTGATGAAAACAACCTGGACTCAGCACCCAGGCCTTGCATATGCTAGGCAAATTTCTAGCCCACTATGTAGCACACAGCCCCTCAAAAAAGTGTTATGAAAAAAAATGTTATTTGAATTTCATAGTAAGTAAAATGTTACAATTTACAGATATCAGAATGATTTTTATTCTTCAAGAGAAAGCTAATTGCTGAAGTCATAGATGGAGGATGTACTGATTTACTGTCCAAAAATATTTTAAAATAACAATAGCAATATAATGAATGCACTGAAGCCTAAAATAAACCTACCTCAGAAGACTGTCATTGAAAGTAGGTTTGGAAGATATAGTTAACATTTCAACAAGTCAAAATAGCCACAGTATCATAGATCTCTTGATTTGTATTACTACAGAAGAGCATAGTGGGATTAATGCAGTCTTAAAAAAAAAAAGTATCACTGTAATATAAGTGACACAAATCAGACCCTTGGTATATTCTGGAAAAATTAGTTAATAGTACTTTTTAAAATGGGTCATTCCATCCCGGAAGAAAATTGTGACCCAGGAGTCATGAACTGTTGTCAGGGACATGAAATCCATATATGACTAAGAAAGATGAGCATGCTATTCAAGTGTGATTTAGATCCATAAATTGTAAAGTACATTTAAAAATTAATTGACTAGGAGCTTAAAATGTTCTCATGTCTTAGATATAGTGCTAGAAGAAGTAGACCAGTAAATTTAACTTTAATTATAATGAAGGATGTGCCTAGCTACTTTACTGTTTTGTAAAAATGCATATGTAATTTAATTATCTTAAAAGTCCCATTTATTATAATCCTAATTAAACAGTGGTCTAGTCATTGAAAATTAGTTATTGAACAACTACTGTGTGTCCAGTACATGCTAAGTACCCTTTAAACATGGTATTTGATGTTAAGATGTCATAAACTTTGTTAAGGAGACAAAATATGGTGATAAATAAGCTTTTAAGAAAAGTTATCATTAAATATTAGGCAAGTTGAAACAATGTCAAATACCATGCATTCTAAGTGTTTTGATTCTGTTGCAATTAAGTTTTATTGCTTGCCTTTAGAACATTTAATGTAATTTATTGAATAATGCCCCAAAGCTGAAAAACAAAATGCCTGTCAAAATTATCAGTCACATCATCTTAAACCAAAGACCATCTTTAATGGAGATCATAGTTGCTATAGTTTAATTCTTACATTTTTAATTAGCATATGAAATAATGAGATACAGAAAGACATTTTTATATATATGTATCACTGAGCCTTTATTGTATGTTCTGGGAATCTTGAGAATAAAGAATATGTTCCAATGGAAATGGGTCAAGATTATGCTTGGGGAGGGGGAATGGAATAGAGGGTTTCCAGGGGGGGAAACCAGGAAAGGGGATAACATTTGAAATGTAAATAGAGAAATTATCTAGTAATTTTTTAAAAAAAAGTCCAGAAAAAGTGGATAAAAAAGACAGTGATCAGAGACTATTCGATATTGGTGATTACCATTATCACATGTGAGCAAAGTTCATTTCAGATATCCTAGACACAGTGAAGTCTGTGGAACTGGAAGGTGAGTTTGGAGACCTCTAAGCAAGGGATTTAATATTGAGATAGAAGGAAGAGGCCACTGGTGGGGATACAAGATCAGAGAGGAGAAAGAAAAGTAACTGGAAGACAGGAATGTGCTCACTGTGGTAATTAAAATGTAAGGAAGAGAAAACAATGTAAGGTAAGTGCTGATAGATATTGTGATGTAAGTTTTGCCTAAGCTATTTCTACAAGGGTAAAGGTAAAATGTTGAATGGTTTTTACACAAAAATAACTAACTCTAAAAGGGATGAGGAAGAGGCTATATAAAATGTAAGCTCACTGAGGAAAGAGGTGTTATGAGGAAAGAGGTGATCCCCTGGAGTCTATTAATTGAACCTTGTACAACAGTACATTTTACAAAATTATGGAGTCTGATGAAGGCACAGTAGAAAGCTCTTGATGTTCATTGTCACTCTAGAAATTTCGATATTCTTTTTCATCCTCAACATGAAGGATATTGTTCATTGGAGCAACATCAAAGCCATGTCGAGTTAGTTTGCGTTTTAGAACTCAGTGATTAACCAATAGTCAATGTGGATGGTTTACTCTAGCTATTTCTGTTTTCTATGCCATATTTTATACTTTCATATTTGACTTATCACTGCTATTTGAGCAAGTGGGTAGATACATGAACCAAGAACAAAATGTTTATGTCTGTGTGTGCTCACGCCATACTGCAAGGCAATAGTGGGTATATTTAAAGAAAGAGAGATTCCCAAAAGTGGAAACAAGCGGCGAAGACACAGAGGTACAACTTTGGGGTACACGATGATAAAAATATCTTTCCTAAGTGTTGCATTTATATTTCCCCCTAAATACCAAGCTTGGACTGATGAGACAGATAAGGAAAGAGAAATGAAATCACATTCAAATGAAAACCCAAAATTGGCATCCCAATTGAGCAAAGTGCTACTTTAAATTTTTTAAAAGTAAACAAAGAAATACATCTGAATGTTAATCTTTCAAGCTTCCATAATGCAGAGATGATTCCACATGGGCGTATTGTTCAGAGCATGGAAGAGGACTTCTGGGCTAACTGCCAACTGCTATTAAAATGATTTTCTCCTCAATCACTAGTTCAGGCACGCATGGTATCACAATGCATAAATAGTAGCATAAGCAGGAAACACGAGAATCCCTCCCCAGATTGTCCTGTTGTAATAAGTACTAATAGGAATTAATTTCTAGAGTACTACTTGTCTTCAGTGAACTAGACAACTTAGAAGAATAAGTAAGAAATATGGTTGATCAATGGTAATTAAGTTAAAATTAGATTTTTAAGCCACATGATCCCTCTTCAAAGACAGTCAGAACATGTCCATGATTACATGCAGAAGACTAGTCAGACAAGAGAGCTAAAAATTCTAGATACTATACCTTACTACTTAACGGGTTACACACTATGTAATGCTATATATACTTTTTATCTGATTTAACTGGAAAGAACAGTTCCAGTGTGAGTTCACCAGAACAGAGGCTGAGGAACTCTGGAGAGTTCCCTGGAGTAGACTTGTACTTGGTTTTAATAAAGGCAGAGACACAGGACTCCAGTTGTAGGGAGTCAGTGGGAATAGTGGTCAAGTCCGGCTCAATTCACTTCACACTTTTAAATCTTTAGGAAAATACTGTCCTCCTGGGTAGAGAGCTTGTTCCCTGAATACTTCCAACAAAGGCTATTTTAACCTGACACACTTTGGCGTATTACTGAGCTTGTTACTGGAATTCCAATTTGATCCTTCCATTTTTAAACTCTAATTGTTTATTGGGAGTCATTGGTTGAAAAGATAAAAAGAAATATGTGCTATCAACATTTCTCAGAAGTGCTTAGGTGAAAAAGATTTGGGTGTTGTTTGTGTAAATCCCCAAAGTACATAAAAATAGCCAAGTTATTAGCTACAATTATTTCTTAAATAAATTTAACATGTTCAGCTAATTAAAATATATGTGGTTAAAAAAAGAAAGCCAAATGAAAAGTTTATCTACTAAACTTCAAAACCAAGATGTTTGGCAGGTGTATGGTTATTTCTGTTCAGGTACATAAATTGCTAGCAAACCTTAGTTTTGTTAAAAACTGATCTGTAGCAAGAACAGGATGGGTTAGTTGGGGAAAGCCCTTGCCATGCAAGACCTAAACTTAGGTTCCATACCTGTAACCCACATACAGATGGAAGGAGAGAATCAACTCCACAGTTGCCCTCAGACATTCACATATGTCTTGTAGCACTCGGGCACCCACAGTCACATGTCCTGATCATATACACAGCACACAATATTGATAAATATAAACAATTTAAAATGATTTGCTGTAATATAGCGTCTAAACTGGAAATAAAACTGAATTAAGAGTGAAAGGATGCTTCTGTAACATACACAGATTCAACTATATGACACAAGGCATTTCTGTATGCTTTCGTTTGCATTACTTTAGGAGCTACAATTAATCTTCAGTCACATCCATTATCAGGGTTAAATGTTTCATCTGTATCATAGTACTTATTAACATGGACTGTCTGTAATTATTTCATAAGCATCTTGTTTAGGTGGAAGAATATGCTTTATTTACATTGATTTTACATTATTTCCACTGATCTCTTTTTTCAGTCTGTCTCTTCCCCATTCTAAGACCTAAGCTTTCATCTTCTGTAGTTATATAGAACTCTTTTACTGTTGCAAAAAAAAGTACTTTATTTGATAAACTTTGAGAGCTATACCTATCTGTGTGCATCAGGATAAATGTGTAGAGAAATGTTGCCTTTATGTACATGAGTTTATGGCTAAGCACTTGCATAGAATAACCAGTCAGAGACTTGTTGCTGGAGAAAACCTGTTTCTCCTTCTGTCAGTGGGAGTTGATTGCCTGTAGTTTTTCATGTAGGACTCAGGTTCTGTGAAATTCCCCCCATCGATAAGGGCTTGTGCACTGGTGTGGTCATTATGCAGGTCTAGTTTAGGCAACCAAAATGTTGAGGTTTTGTTGGCTTAACATCCTTGCTGTGTCTAGAGAACACTCTTACATAAGGCTGCTGGGTCTGCTAGCCTTTACCTAGTTCACGTTACCCTTGTCCACAATGTTCCCTAAGACTAGGGTGGAGGGGTTATGTTACAGATATGCTACTTGGGTCTGTGCACCCTATGGTCACGCATTCTCTGCACTTTGAGAAACTAAATCTCTGTAATATTTTTCTTCTGCTATAAGAGGATTTTTTCGATGAGAGTTGAGAACCATATTTCTCTGTGGGTGTATGGATCGGTGTTTAGATATAATTAGAAGATATATTGATTTAGGAAAATAGTTGCAGCCGTAGAAGCTTTTCCTTTAGGGTTTATGACCTTTCTAGCTGAGTAGTGGTTAGGTTTACAGTACCAGATATGAGTCCCTGCCTATTAAGTGAGCCTTAAGTTGAATTAGTCAGCTGTTGGCTTCCCACTAAATGACAGTGCCACGGCTACAAGGTTAGAAATATCTTGCAATGCCAATATTTTTTTTCATAAGGTTTAATGTATAGGTAGGGATATTGATTACTTTCATCCATTGGCAGTTTTCACAACATCTTTGAAAGAATGAGTCCTCGGACATCCAGGTCAGACTCTCTTTATCTCTCCAAGTTCTGTGTCCAAAGTGGATTTTGCCTTAATTTCAACTTCTGGAGGCAACCAAAGGCAATGACAATAGATTGTAATCATTTAGGAGGGCTCTTGAACACCCCAGGGGGGTCAAAAATCAGTTCCCTTTCCTAGCACTGAGGTAATTGGGAGATAGTCTATAGCTTCTAGATAGTACATGTGAATTTTAAATACGTTTAAGTAAGTTTAAAAAATTATGTTTTCCTATGACTTTTTTTTCAAACATCCTTATTGTTATTTATCTTTCATTCCTCCCTCTTCCTCCATGCTGCCTTCTCTCCACTTTCTCAGTTAAATCCCTCAGTCATTTTCTTCCTTTCTCCTTAGCACTGTCCGTTACATGATTCACAATCCTATGTGATCACCAGTCAACCATCATGTTGAAAAACAAGTGGTCCAATAACCCCTTTGCTATGTGACATAGACATTATTTCATGATCAGATAACTAAACCAATACTTAACTAGATTCCTCTGCTTTAACCATAGAAACATTGAATACAAATTGCTACATCCTTAGCAATATACATATATATATATATATAATATATAAAATTTACTTTAATAGTTATCAAAATGCTAAGGTACATTTGATATATATTTAGTGATATTCACATTATTATATATACATATATATTATATAGATATAATTTCGCTCAGTTTAATCTTCATATTAGTAACTAAATTTGAAATATTTATTCAGTCTATTAAAAATAGTGTCAAATTCTTTGATATCTGTGCTACTGAGAATGTAGTCATTATCTTTTCTAAACCAACTGTGTTTGTTCTATAATTCCTTGATCAAATGTTATGGAGTGAGTGAGCCTATGCCAGTGTCTACGCTCAAATGTTACAATGTCAACTTCATTCCAGTTTCTAGCCATATTTGCTCTTCAACACAGTCCAAAACTGAATGATCATCCCAAATACTTCAATGAAAGGACTATGTCAAGGTAACTAAGTGAACAATAGTGCCCATAAGTCAATCACGTGACTGTGTCATGTTGAAGCTGGATTGAATGCTTTCTTTACAAAGTTTCTTTAAGACAGGGCATAAATGATTTATCGGTACCCAGTTTTTTCTAAGTAAAATATTTGCTTCAAAACCAATAACTGCATTGAGTTCAGCTATTATGTATCAAGTACATATACTTGTGATATGTACTTGTGATGTGTGTGTGTATATATATATATATATATATATATATATATATATATATATATAAAACCCAGTACCTAGTTATTCAAATATGATTATAAATTTATGTACGAAAAATCAAAATGGATCTAAAACCACATTAATGTAACCAATTAGCTGCCAATCAATGTCATCACAGACTCCCACTCATGAAATGGTTGACTATGAGATACTATGCATTACCCTTGTACCTGCCAGTATTAATACATTAATAGCTAACAGAAAATAGGAGAGCTGAAGTTCGGCTCAGTGCCCTGGAGAGGTGGTACCTTGATTCATCCTTAAACTGATGTGTAAGTTTGGTCTGCAGGTATAAAGGTGGTGAAGGACATGGCTGAAAGAAAGACGTGAACAGAAAATCCCATAAAGAATAAGGGCATATATTATCAATTTCATTAATCACACATTTCTTTTTCAGTAGTACATATTAATTGCATGTGATGATAAGCTTAAGTATGGTATTTAAATACAAAACTTCCAAGATTAGGCATGAATGACGTGAGTTGCCAAGTAGATTAGCTTCAGATGGAAACTCTAAGAATAATTCTGGTTGCAAATAGTAGAGATTTGGACGTGGAATCCTACTGTATGTTTCATGTTCCAAGTCTGGCCCACTGTTTGTACTTGGGAATAAAGTTTTATTGGAAGTGAATCATTTCCATATTGTCCATATGACTGAACATCTGCAAGTTTCTTAGGTAGGTCATCTTAAAGCAGAAACAGTGTCTTCCTTTACCATAGTCAGCACTCCTTCTCCTCAAAGACAAATGTACATAACTCAGAAGCAAAGTATACAACTTGATTAGGTTACAAAAATTATCTCTTAAAAATAATTACCTGCAACAACCCACTGCTCTTAAACACCATCTTTAAATATTACTGCCTTTTAGGGCCAAGTAAAACATCATCTTGTACATTCAACAGTAAATAACAACATCATAAAACGTAAAGAGAAATCAATTAATATGAATAAAGTACCCTTTCTATTATAAAATATTGATTTTAACATTACTTATATACTCTTCCACAATTATTTTGTAATCAAATTATCATATATATTATCAATATATAAAAGAGAATTCTTCCTTTCTTTCAATTTATTTATCAATTACTGTACCTTTTTTCTTCCATGTGTAGGAAAGCCAGCTTTTCCATTATAAGTATGTAAATTTTCACGTCTACTTCTTTAATATTGTTTTCAATATTGTTCAGTGCTAGTGATCTTTGCAATCACATGTATTTACAAAACAAACAAACCACAAAACTAGAAACCAGTTTTTTTTTTCCTACTGAGAAAGGTTCTCATTGTGAAGCCCAGGTGGAACTTCCTATATAGACCAAGGTTGACCTTGAATTTATAGAGATCCATTTGCCTCTGATACCCAACTACTGTGATTAAAAGCATACATCACCAGCCTGGCTTGTAACTCATTTTAGGAGGTGATATTCACATTTCAATAGGTAAAATAATAAGCAAAATTACTTAGAAAATCAGCATATACATGTAGTGAATGATTGCATTCAGAGTTCCTCTATATTAAGATTAATTTTAATTATGTGTTGGCTCTTATAAGACTACAAAAGTGAATGAAATCTTTCAAAATGGAAACTAACCTAAATTCTATCTCCTCCAATCCTAATTTTTATGAATCAAAAATTCAAGCAAAATCATTAGTAAACAGCAAATTGACTAATTTGAGTGCATATAAGGAACAAATCCTAGATTTCTGTTAGCGATATTAAAATATTTCATGCATTTTGGGAATTGGACCATGTGACTTTAAATTCCATATCATGTATGATTCAGTTTTATTGCTTTATAAGTGACTATGTGATTGAGTAGTTTTACCTTGAACAGTAAGTTCTGGAGCTCTATAAACACTTGATAAATGTGTAAGCGAATGAAACCCGCTGATCACATGATTTTTTTCTTTTGTTTTAGAAATGTGTGCTTGTATGATACATGTAGAGAATAGGTACCGTCTGGGCATCTGTGGTTTGTGCAGTGCCAAGTAGGATCGGTTCCTTAGGTCTATAGCTTTGAACTTGTTATGATTCTTTATTGGGGCATGAAGTTTTAGAAAGGCATTAGATGCCAGCTTAGAATATATTTCAGATAATGTGATTCTTATCGACAAGCGGGCCCAAACCATAGCAGTGTGTGGAAATGTAGATATTTAGCATATGCTGAGTAAATGCATGGATTGAAAATTTATCTCAAATTTTATTTAGAAAGTATTTCAGCACACCGATCTATAATAACCCATACTAATTTCTTTGGTAAAGTTTCTCTGTCCAGCCACCACTAGATCTTACATATTGTTCCTATTCTTCTAATCTCTTCTCAGACTTTCAATAGAGTTAAAAGTATAAGCCTTAGTAGATTCAAAAATATACAAAAATAAATGAGAGTATGAATTTCAGTGAAGAGTATAGCTCTATGAAAGTGAAATATTTATTATGCTTCACATACAGAGAGTCTCAGTACATCTATTAGGTCATAGAAATGTTTTGTTTTTGACTCATTGTGATGATTTGAGTAGCCTCCCAATGAACATTTCTCTTAGCCACAAATGCAAAAGTATTGGTGTAAGTTGGCAAATATTCATAAGAAATCATAGAGCCAAATACTTGAAAGCATAGTAGAGAAGTCCTCTGTCATACATTTTCTGTATTTGAATATATTTGACAATGGAATCTTGCCTTTGCTGTTCTTCTATCCTGATGCTATGGGACTCAGCATATGAACAGAAAGCATCCTTTTGATTCATAAAGATACGGTAGATCTCTAGAAGAACAAATCTCTCATCTATTTACACTGTAAAGATCCGAATGAAAGGAAAAGCTTAAGAACGTGTGTCTGAAATGTCAAAGATCTGTTTCCTCAAGTGAAGACATCTAAGTGGCGCCTTACTTACAGCCAAACCTAGGGTGTTTTTGTAGCTTCAGGAAAATGCACATGGATGAAATAGTGTCTAGTTTTTGTAAAAGCACTATTAGATGCTGCTTATTCCTGCATCAATAGCAAGACAGACTTGAAGTAAAAAATGAGATGTTTTATTCTGGGTAGCAATCTTTCTGTAGGCCTGGTGGATACAGAACAGGAAGTGTGAGGACGGAGAACGTGTCACATTAGCGCCAGATGCTACTGCAGTGCTGGTGATTGCCGTTTGGCATTAATTCAATGTATGCAGTAGAGCACTCCATTTTTTGGAAAATGACTCAAAGTGGGAGAGAGAAAACTGTCTGCATTGTTGCCAGCAGAGCAAAGAGATACCCTTTCTACATGAGGCTTGTTACATTTGGACAACTGTGTTCAATAACAGGAGTTCTTAAGCATCTCCTTGTGACCTTTATTTTTGATTGGAAAAATTTTATTTGACTCTGTATGTAAGTATACATAATAATATATAAACCAAATATTTACCAATAAATCACAAATCAATTTCTTTTAAAAAACATTTGATGAATATATGGACTTTTACCACTTACTGAAAGAAAAAGCAAATGTGGTTTTCATTGTTAATGCTCTATTATTTATATAAAAAACCTACAGGGGAGGGTGGATGGGGGTACACCAACGTGGAGGCAGGAGGAGGGGGGAAGGGATAGTGAGTTCCTGGGAGGGAGGGGGGGAAATGGGGTAAGGAGAGAACATCTGAAATGTAAAAAATAAAAAATTTTCCAAAAAAAAAAAAAAAACCCTAAAACTTAATTTCACATGCAAGGAAATCTTAAAGTCAAAAAATAAATCCATGAGTAAGGTGGTGTCACCATATTAAAGTTCAGATTTAAAAAGTTTGAAAAACAATACAGTAGGAGGAAAAATTTTCATAAAATTAGTTTGCATTAAATCCTTCATAGGATTTAATGCAATTTATTGTGCTAATGATAAATGATTTTATTATTATATAGGGACAAATATTGATCCACTTTTCCAATCCTTGCAGAGAATACAAATAAGTCAACCATATCCGTTCATTTGGGCAGAACCACTAATCAGCTTTGGACCAGAAGTTATCAGACAGACTAGAACACATTAAATCATAAGAACAGGAAGGAAGTCTTTTAAAGAATTATGAACTAAATAATAGCATGTCACACTGAGAAATGGGAGAGCAATCAAGGAAGATTTTCATTAGGAAGATAAGGTTCGTGAACTATGTAGAAGTGCGAATTTTGACACACAGAAAAATACAAAGCAAGAAAGAATATGTGGTTCTAGAGGGATGTCTAGATTGTCAAGGGTAAATATAGCTTTTGTAAAGGATGTGGGTACCCAGAAACAAATTCACTTCCTTTACAAAAGCTGTATATACTAACAGCTACCTATATCTCTAGCTCCAGAAGATCTGAGACCTGTGACTTCTAATAGAACCTGCACTTACGTGCTCATACCCCAACATAAACAAGAATTAAAATTATAAAATATGTAAAGAAAAATTAGAAATTGTGTGAGCTTACAAAATGAACTAGCAGTAACAGAAATGTAATGATGTGGAGAAAACACAACAAAACACAAAACTCACAGATACACAGTCAGGTCAACACTTGACTAACTTATGAAGAACATCAGGCTGGAACGGAAAATGATGCTTAGAAAATAGTCTGGGAACAAAAGGCTCAAGGACTAATTGAATTGTCAAATATAGGCTTTTTATAAATACAGCTTTCCTTATCACCTAAGGACAGCCAATCAATAAAAAGGTTCTATGTGCTGAAAGGAAAATAAACAATTATTTATTAATTTTACTGTCTAAAACATCAAGTTGTAGTTTGTAGTCGAATTTGGATTGTTATGGAAGACTTCAATTCTGACCTTCATAAGCTTTGAATATTCTAGGAAATACAAAAAAAAAGTGCCTTAACAAGTACAGATATGACTGCAAAAAAGTAAAATTTTGGTACAGTCGGGTCAACAGAGAGACCAGGGAGAACTTCAAGGAGCATATACTGCTTAACCCTGCACAAAGAACTGAACTTTGATAATTCCAAAAAAACCATCAAAAGATATCTCAGGGTGACAAGGGGACTTTCACATGGAGCAGGAAAGCAAAGTGCAGGTCCATGCTAACAAAAAAGCAGAGTGGAGGTGGAGGTGTGCTCCCTCCTCCTGCTGTCATGGTTAGACAAAAATGGAGAAGCGAGCGACAGCGGGATGATGAATTGAAAGTACAATGGCATTCTGTATTGGAGAAAGATTGTAAGTGGCATCATGTTTCTAGGAAGAAAAGCACTATGCCAAATACACCGTCTTGGGAGGGAGAGGAAGAGAGGAGCCTTCCTCAGGTTGTTTTATCAACATAAGAGCTCACTATTGTCTTTGGTATCAGGGTGAAGCACACTTGTTTGCTTATCTAAGTTCAAACTCATTCATTCATTCATTCATTCAATAAATAGGGATATGCAATCTACCATATGCCACCAACTGGACCAAACTCAATAAATGAACTACTCAAATAATGAGAGCTTATAGGGTAACGAAAACAGGTGCTAAGAAAACGTTCTTGTCACAATAAACTATTAAGAAATGCCTTTACAGTAGGACTTTACTTGATTTAATTGTAAGCATGTTCCAAAAAGAAACCGATGTTCTAGTTAAAAATTGAAAGGCAGAAAACTGGTCATAAATAGTCTATATATGCCTCTGTCTAGGGACAGATTGAACATATTCCAAGGAGAAGGAAGACCTCAAAGAAAGTGCCTCCATGAGGATCTGTGGCTGACATTGTTGGGAAAGGCTTTGTGAACAGACTGGAGTAAGAGAACACAGCAGTCCAGATGAGTCCATTTTGATCGGTTGTGTCTAGCGTTTCTAATGATAACAGTCACTGCTAATTATCTCACCTGTATGGCATTATGTGAGCCTAACTCTATATTCTGCACTATAGAAAATTTGTTTAAGTCACCTCCTGAAGGCTAAGGATTATCTATAGTAAAGACCCATTTCCCAATAAGGAACAATAGGTAGCTGTAAGTAGCGTTGTAAGAACAGAGAATTTCAAAGTGTCAATTTCCAAACAGAAGCTTTAGGGCTGTCACACTGTCAACTATGGGAAGATGGAAACGTAACTTTTCACATCACAATCTGTTTTGCTTTAATATCTTAATATATTTATGTTTCAGAAAATTGTTAGAGATATAAAACTTCTTTCTTTGCTGTAGTGAGTTGAGAAAAGAAGGAGACTGGAAAGGTATAGCTTTCTCTGCTTCACACTTGCAGTGTTCTTCAAGGCTTCTTTGACAGCTGTGCCCTTTAGTCACCATATCACCCATATGCTCATTTTTAAAGTTAAATTGAGAGTAATTTTTTTTGTGTGTGATAAAGGCTGAACTTAAGCAAACCAGTCATAGATAGCCTCCATGATTCCAAACCCCTCAACTAAAATAAAACTTTTTATTCTTGTTTTTAGATATCTTTCTGAAACTTACTTCTTTGAGAAGGTCGCCAGCAGTCAGCTTTGAGGTGACCAGAGAGCCAAGAATAAGTCTGAGCCCTGCAGAAGGTCTAGAAAGCACGATATCAAAAAGGAAACTTGCTCCTTTCTTGTTTTCCAGCTTGCCAGCTTTCCTCTTTTAATGTAATGTATTCTAGTGCAACAGTACATAGCATATCATGGTGACCTTTTTTTCCTTTTGAAAACTTGACTGACACCATATATATATGTACATGTATATATATATCTCCGTTTATGAAAGCAACAATGGGAGAGAGAAGACAAAGGGACAGCTTTGATTCTCTGAGGACATTTGAGTGTGTGGTCATTCAACTCAAGAGGCCCACTGGAACAGGAATGGGTCACAGGGTGAAACGGTGCCAAAGGCAGGAGCTGCAAAGAAAATGTCTAGAAACCTCAATAATAGCTTGGGGTGAACAGGAGCTGTGCAAGCGTTCTGTTCAAACTCTAAAACCCTAAAGAACAAGCTTCAAGGTCTCAAGCAAATACATGAGTTTTGTTATTGAGTAAATGAGTTATTTATTGTTTGTTGCACATCACATTCTGTGGCAACAGAAAATGAGAACAAATGCAGCAAGTCTTTGTTCCAGCCACTAGCAGGGCAGATCCAATGAAAAGATTGTTTTGATACAGTATAATGGCCTCCTTAGTATTTTCCTGAGAATAAAGAAGAATGACACACACCTTAATTGAGGAGAGTATCCTGAAATTTTTAGGGGAGGAAACCTTGGTATTGAAAGAAGTTTTGCAAGTGGGAAATGATCACAGCAGAGACAGGCATGCTTGCACAGAGCTGTGTGTAGTGAGGCAATAAAGCAGAGATGGTAGAGACTGAGCTATGAGCTGGGGAGCACAAAGTCATTAAAGTGGCATTGAGACTTAGGATGTCATGTTATGTACCCTGTAGTTTATCATAAGCATAAAAGTAAAACATAGGAGATATTCTTAAGCAAAAAATGATATACTGGCAGACTATGTATATATATATATATATATATATATTATATATATATATAATATATATATATATTACTACCCACATGTGATCGATCTATCTATCTATCTATCTATCTATCTATCTATCTATCTATCTATCTATTTGTATTTTACACTGTATGTACATACATATATGACATACATACGTCAAAAGTTCCAAACATCAAAATCAGATGGAACCATTATGAAACTACTGCAACTCTCTAGGTAAATGATTTTGTTTATTTTTTTAAAACTATGGGATCAAATCCAGGATCTTGAAAACACTAGAAAAATACTTGCCCACTGAGCTACACAGACAACTTCTCACATAAGATATAAAGATGTGCTCATTGGAAAGGCAGCATTTCCAGACAGGAATCTGGTTCTGGATTGGATGCTCATCTGTAATCACTGTTGAAAGTTCAAACTGGATCAAGTGCGGTGAGAAGTCTGATATCTTTCAAAGTAAATTGCTTTAGGGTAAGCATCCATTTAATGTATCAACTATTAATATGGATTTTCTAATAAACAACTATAACTCAATCTGCATGAAGCTATGCATAGAGATCATAGCTGAGGAATGAAAGGGTCATGGTCATTAGAACCTGTCATGGTAACTGCAACCAGGACATGGGTGGAACTACCTAAGTGTATTCCCTGTACAACAGCAACAGTCTATGGACAGTCCCTCTGGGAAGAGTTAGCACTGAACAGGTTAGCAACAACTGAAAAAAAAAAAAAAGCAAATAAACGGATGAACAAACAAACAAAGCAGGCTGAAAAGGTATGTGAAGAACAAAATAGGATGGAGATAATCTGAAATCCAGAGTGGAGCATCTAAGAAGGTCCCTTCCTAAGACCATCCTGCTAGTCAATTCTAGTACTGCGGTCCTGTTTATTGCTTTTAAAGTACCATTAGGAGCCAAGAAAATGGCAGGTCACTTGCAAGGCTGGCATGAGGACTAAGCTCAGATCCCCATGTTTTCATGTAATACCTGGCATATAAGACAGCCTGCTTGTAATCTCAGAGGCTGAGTGGAGATCCTTGGGTGCAAGCTTGCTGGCTAGTCTAGATGGCATTTGGAAATTTCAGGTTCAGCAAGAAGCCCTGTTTTCTTAGAGTAAAATGGACAGGAAAATAGAGGATGACACCTAATCTCACCTTCGGGCCTCCACAAGAACATATATGAACAGGTAGCTCCTTCCCACCACACATGTGCCTGTAATGTACAAATGCACATGCATGCATATGCAACAGATGCATAAATAAGAAAAAACAATAATGAAATGTTTTAAATGAAAGTATTAGTAGCACTAAAGGATCTATGGATCACTAATTCCAGTTCTTCAGATTCCTCGAACTCTGTTGTTTTGCTTGGTCTTATTCACTTAGAACCCTAACGTATGTAAAAGCTCACTTATGACAACATAGCTAGTGAACTACAAAGAAGGAGGTAGGGAAGGGGAAGGAGAAGGGAAGGCACCTATGAGAGCATCGATTCTTTCCACTGAGATAGCTTCATGCTGCTATACAGAAAGGAAATCCTATTCATCAGACTTGGTAGCAGAGACACTGGCTTAGTCTCACTAATCACTTTTCTTTTGCTCTGATCCTCACGCTTAAGCAGTTGTGCAGTCGGTTGGCACTTCCTTGAGGTGAGCGAGGAGTCGAAAATGAATTGAGTTCAGGCAATATACTTATGTAAATGATGCTTGTATTTTTATATGAAAACTCAAAGCCAGATATTCAAAATGAGTATCACATTTGTTTTGACTGCCAACTGAAAGCAGACCACCACCATTTCTCCTTCTAGAAGTAGCCAAGCATAACAAGAAACATAAGCAACCCCAAAACCACACATAAAACAAATCCTAAGGAATGTATGCAGAAGCTAAATAAACAGTGGAGGCCACCAAACACATGCACTGTCAGGAAAAGGGGAAAGCAATCTATGGAAAAAAAGAGAAGCCACCTGCCAATTTCAAATAATTCAGCTCCAGGAACTAACTGTGGCGAGCCTCCTTGCTGATCCTAGACGGTCATCACCCAGACTCTCTGGACTTTGAACATTAGCAAAACATTCTCAAATTTCATGCAGTGCAGGACTTAGCACGCAGGTGTTATAATCAAGATTCCCGTTTGAAAAGTGCCCTTGCCCTATTTAGAAAACCGTGGCTTGTTTGTGGCATCTCAAATTTGTTAAGAGCAAAATGAAAACCATCAAGCTGATTCTTTGTTCCCTTCATGTCCAATGACTCAATTCCATTTGCTAAATTACTTCTGAAATTGACAGGAACTTATTACTGGACAATTCACCCTGTAATGTGGAGAGAAGGAAGAGACTGACTAGAGTCTTAAAGGGGTTTCAAAACAACTGATGCCTATTTTAGATTTTTTTCAGTGATACTTGACAGTTTATTATTTCAAAGCTTACAGCAAGACTAGAGAAAGTAGTAATCCACCAGTCATGAGAATGCCAGCAGTACATAGTATTATTGCAAAAGTTTGATCAGTGAATGAAAATGACTGAAAATTAAAGATTTGGAACACTTTTTTTCAGTAAATGTATTGTCAAAATCTGAAGTAAGTCAAGATGATGGAAGGCTGGAGAATTAAGTAGGCATTGCGACAGTAATCTGGGTGAAGGAGGTTGCTTGCTTGTTTGTTTACTTGTTTAATGATTCTCATATCACTAAAGTCCTGGAGACTAGAATTTGTGGACTAGAGGCTTAGTGTTGGATAAAACAAACAGGAGTTTCCTGTGTAGAAATTTTCAAATGCTTCTAGAAACAGATCATCACAAAATTCTAATCAATTGAATTAAGCATGGGTGAAGAATTTAAGTTGGGAAAGTTACTTTATCAGAGTAGACTTCAGAAAGGAAGTGAGCTGAGATCTAGAAGCAGAGACCTGATCGCTTTTACTAGACAGTTCTGAGCTAGACCATGTGAGAGTTGCACTAAACATTATCTAAATACAATGAAGCGCTCTATAGCTAATGATCTCTTGGGTATTTTCCTAGAGAGCAATCTGAGATTTAGCAATGAGCCTCTTATCATGGGAAGGAATATGGAGCCAATGGGAAAGTCCAAATACTTCTTTTCCTCAACAATGCCACTATACTTAGTGTTAGTAAGGGCTCAGCAATGAATACCTATCTGTGTCCTCTGAAGACACTCAGAAAAGGGAGTTGATAGAGGACTACTTCAGAAGGTGTATTCTCCTGAAGTATTCTTGAATTTAGCTCATGTAATTTTGTGGCTTAGACTTCAGTATTCCTAATATCATCCATCAAAACTAAGCAATAGATGTTCTAGTCACTAATAGGTAATCTTCCAATCAGGATTACATTCATGCCTCTCTTCCTGTTGAGTTCTTCTTACAACTTATTCATTACACACACACACACACACACACACACACCCAAACAATCTACAGAGCAAAGGATAGAATGGAAGGAAAAGTTTTTTTTAATGGAAGGAAATAGTTGTCTTCTTGGTCATGTGAATTTAAATTAGACTAAATCACTATTGACTTCCATATTTCTTAAAACACTGCTCTTTTACTGTTGGACAAATAGATGAACGCTGGATTTAAAATGTACTATATCTAGAGAAATTAGAGGGTATGCAGGGGAAACAAACCGCTTATGTCACATTGTACCTTAGCAAGACATAGACCTGTACAGTAGAACTCTGTCCTTTGAGCATAGTATCACCTCAGTTAAAGCATCTGTGCCTACTTGCATAGAATCCTCATGATCAATACTTTCCATCTTTCTTTATGGAAGTTGAAACAGGAAAAGTCAGACTCTGCACCTTATAGCTAAATGAATATAATCACCTCATGCTCTGTGTGGCTTCATGATCTTGGTACACGCTAGAATACAGGGTAGGGGAGAAGACTAATGAATTTGGTCTGTCTTAGTTAATTTTCTGTTGCTGTGAGAAAACACCATGATTACCACAACTTAAAAGGTAGTTTATTTTGGCTTACAGTTTTCAGATGACTAAGAATCCGTCATATTAGGGAGGCATGGTGGAGCAGAAGCAGAAAGTTGAGAGATCACATCTCATCCAGAATCACAAAGCAGAGTGTGAGAGCTAGGAGGACATGATACATTAAACTCTCAGAGCCCTACAGGATGATGTACTCCCTCTGTCATAGCTCTGCCTGCTCCACATTTTCTTTACATACCACCACAACTGGGGACCAAGCTTTCAAATACCCGAGCGTATGGAGGTTATTTCTTATTCAAAATATGATAGCATCTATATACCCAACCATGACAGGGTGAGATCTTACTGTGATGTCATTGCTTTGAAGTCACCAATATTTCTATTAGAGCCCCTTACCAATTTTTTGTACTCTGAACTCACCAGTCCACTAAGTTAGACTTTGGTAGAATAATACTTTGGTCTGTCATAGAAGATAAGTTGATTTAAAGAAGTGCAAGGAAATTTCATGGTGTGCTAGAACTCTTTACTAATGGATTGCTGTACTGGTTACAGTATTTTATGCTTTGCTGACACTCTTAAGTGTGTACACTTAAAAGTTAAAAATAGTGTAATTTTCCCATCTTTATAAATTTTAATAAAAATATAACTAGTAAGAATGCACGTACAAGAATATGCATACATGATCTCAATTCTTTCTGAAAAATGTTCCATTTAAAACTGTGTACCGTGTTAATTCTGGACATATGCATGGATTTCTTAAAAGGCATTCCAGTCAGAGGCTGGCACTTGAGTGAAAAGAACAGATGTAATCACAACTGTGGCAGCTGTCCTGAGATGATGACTACATAGAAAGAAAGAGCAACTCAAGAATCCAATGGAAATTAATGCAGGTACAAGGAAGAAACCCAAAATGATATCAGAACATAACAGAGAGAAATGTGTTTGTGAATGCCATGGCGGGGGAAGCTTCCTCTCCCCCTTGTAGCCATGAATATTATTATTATGTTTCCAGGCAAAAGATCCTCTCACATTCAAGTCTCGTTAAGACCATTGATTAAAATAGTGTTAAAACTGAAAAAAGATATTAAAAACCAGAGCTTTTCACACAACACACAGAGCCCATTCTTTAGGGATAGTCCTCTTTGGGATTAGTATTCAAATAATTATGATCAACTCAATTACATTGTAGTACAATTTCTTGATCTTTGTTGGGTTATGATAGAAAGCTTGTCTTAATGCTTTAGATACAAAGTATCCTCCCACCTGGCTCCTGGCACCTCCACAGCATACTGTGGAGCATTACATCACCAGAGCTTTCTGTTTCTGCTACTCAGAATTGGCAAATATGTTTCTTCTTAAGAATTTTCTCCTTAGCCAGTCCTTAATTTAGTAAGTGATTATGTTAACATCAATGCACATATTGCATCTTCAATGAAACTCCTGGAAGTTATAATTAAATGTATTGATTCCCTCTCAAATCAATTGATTGAAAAGAAGACTAATAAACGAATTGCAATACGTCAGTTCACAACATTTAGTAAGAGTACCGAATCTGACCTCCCAAGGTGCTTAAATAGAAAGTCTCTTGAATAGCCTATCAGGCAATATCTGCGACTAGTAAGTGATACCTAGTTACATATTACAGAAAAGGCATAACAATTCCTATGAAAGGCATAGGGCTAAATAAAACAGCAGCCCAAGTCCTAAGATGCTAAAAAAGATGCTGTAAATAGTTGACCCAGTCCCTATTTACATGTCTCTTGGTGTTTGTTCTTTTGAACAACCCTGAGATATCAATAGACATCATGTCTTACGTTTGTGGGGCTGAGGCACACATTTTGTTTGCTTGTTGGCTTGTTTTAGTTTGTTATTCTCAAACAAAAATATTTTTTTAAGCAGAACTTTAAGTATGTAAAGAAAACTAGCTAAAATAATAAACAGGAGAGAGAATATAAAAGACTCTGTGAAACAGAAACTGAGAAAAATATGAGTGCACCTTACCTATGACTTAGAGGTACGTTAAATTTTGAATAATTTAATTGGAAGAAAAGGAAGAATGAAGCCTGGGGCTACAGACGAAGTCACAAGGTGAGGTCACCAGTGCCCTTCAAATCCAGAAGGAAACCTTCATAAATAGTCACTAACAGAAAGCAAGACAGCCACAAGAAAGTTGGAGTTGCTTGAGGAAGATATATAAAAACAAATAGACTTCTGGATTCTCAATTAAAATAGTTCAAAACAAAATAGAGAAATAAAGATACTACCTTAGAAAGATAATACAAGTAGGAAGTCACAATCATGGCCAAATATGAGGGTACAAATGCTGGAAATCATTTCAACAATGTAATGAAGGTCTACATAGTAAAATGAAAGAAAAAGAAAAACAAACAAAGAAACAACAAAAACTGACAGGACAATCATGTTCCAGAATAAGGTGTCATCAGTAGGATGCAAATACAAGCATGCAATGGGAATAAACCAATAAAACATTTTTTTCTTTTTTTTTTAATTTTAATTTTTTGCTTATTCACTTTATAACCCGTCCCAGTCACCCCCTCCCACAATCCTTCCCCATCTCTTCTTTTCTGAGTACCCCCTCCTCCTGTATCCCCCACCCTGCCACTTTAAGTCTCTGAGAGGCTAGGTGCTTCCTCTCCCATTGAGGCCAGATGAGGCACCCAGCTAGCTAGAAGACCATACCCCATATACAGGCTGCATGTTTTGGGATAGCCCCCACTCCAGATGTTAGCCCAAAAGCACATAATACCTAAAACATTTTTAAAATGTAAAGACACTTAGAGAAAATAAGTATTGGTTCTTATTTACATTTAAGATAAATTCATCCCAATGAAATCATCAGAAAATAGAATAAAAAAATGTAGAGTGTTTGCAATAATGTACATGTGGATGTCATAGAACCAGCTACAGCAATTAGTTATTTCCTTCTATTGTGTGAGTCATAGGGATTGAACTCAGGTCATCAAGCTTGCTGGAAAATGCCATTAGTCTCTGTGCAATCCATCAGGTCCAGAAAACAGTGTATTTTGAATCTTTCTTAATCTGAGGGTCATATGAACTATATAGGTCATTTGCAGATATGTGATGGAAGGATATTAATCCCTTAATTCAAAATAAAATATTAAATAAGAAGTTTCCATTTTCACTATCTTTTCTCTTCACATAGAGCATAACTTGAGTCAGAGGACACATTCTCATCTCAACCTGCAACACACTAAGGCAGTCTGAAGGAAGAAGGATTGAAACCAGGAGGAAGAAGGCAAGGTAAAATGTTAAGGAACTAGGTAGGTCTCCCATGGTAGGTAGAGCCCCACAGACATGTCCATGAGTAATAAGAACAGCATTACTTGGGAAAGAAATGGGAAATGAGGGAGGATAGGGTAGGCAGTGAAGATTGGATGAAGGTTGGTAGAGATAGAGAGTAGGAAGGAGAGAGGGAAGGAGGAAGGGATGGAGGGATGGAAGGAGAGAGAAGAAAGGAAAGGAAGATAGAAGGAAAAGAGGGAGGAAGAAGTCATGCATATGAACAGACAGACATGAAGTTGGAGGGAAACCTAGTGAACAGAATGGGGCTAGAGGGGAGGCTCAATGTTTCATTATATACCTATATTAAATTCTCAATGAATAACATAAACTCAAAAAGATAAAAAAATATTTAAAAATATTTAGGGAAAAAATGTCATCCCCAAGTTTCCTTGATCAGCATCATTCACTATTCCATTAAAATTCTAATGCTATGGAGCTGGCAGAATGAATCACAAGTAGGAGTGTTTGCCAGCATAATCTTAATTCCTGGACTGGAGCCATAGAATCCATGTATTGTTTGACTGAGATAACCAACTCTACAAAGCAATCTTATGACCTCTATATGGGACCAATCACAGAGGTGCATTTACACACGTGTGCACTCGTGGACACAACATGCACAAACATATTGTCTAATATGTGTCGATATTGTTTGTTGAGACAGGCCAGTATTAGTATACAGCATCAGTATCCTTATTGCTGTGGTTATTAGTAGGCCTTCTCTGTTAACAGCAGCTATTTAGACAGATTTTCACTGCTGTTGTGTTGAATGTTCTTGATACTCAACAGTCACCTACTTTGTTTTCCTTCATGACAACCAAGGTTACGTAGTAAGTCTGCAGGAATTACTAAATGAAAATTAATGTAGGATGCTGGACAGATGACTCAGCAGAGAAGAGGGCTTACTGTAGAAATGTGAAGAAATGAATTTGAATCTTCAGCATCCACATGAACTACTGTATGGTCAGCTGTGTAGGGCAAAGAGCATGCTCACTGAGGCTCACTTGTCTCCAGCTTAGTTCCTGTTCATCAAACCTCAGATGGTAATTCAGGAATTAAGGTGGACAGTGGCATAGCCATGTTGGCTTCTAAGCAATTAAATGTAGCTCAGTCATTTATAAAGGGAGAGATACCTCAAATAGATTCGTTTTTAATCCAAGGCATCTACTTTTTAAATTTATCTAGAATTGCATTAAAATTTGTTGAAATCAAGTGCATATTGAAAGTTTGACAGATTAGAAGATGGACATAGACAAATGACAGTGAAATGTCCTTATTTAGAAGAAGCATTCACTCTACCAAGGAACTTCATCGCCATTCAAAGCATACTGGTCTTAAGGATACAAGACACTGCTAAGATCATTCATAAATGGCACTCCCACAGATAATAAGATGCCCTATGCTGTGTAAAATTTGCAGGTAGCACATGCTTTTGGATGAAACAGTATCTATAACTGGTGACTGGAGGCAGCTGAATGGAAAGAAGAACATTTTAGCTTAAGTTGGTTGAGTGTGTCTCCTATCAACTGAGCAATAGAATCTAGTAAGAAGATAACTAGGGAGGCTAGCATGATATTTGGAATAAATTCAACTTAGGGTCCAGTAGGTTTTAGAGCATTAATAATATTTTGGTAAAACATTGACCTGACATTTAAACTAGAAGAGTTCTAGGCAAAAACAAAATAAGTTACAATGCCAGTTACCTAGAAATATGTCAGCGAATGAGAAAAATAACAGGAAGAGGAAGTAGCCTTCAGGAATCAAGGTAAAAGTCAGATAAGGGAAGAGATTCCTACAAAATTGCCAAAATCAGGCAGAGAATAGCAGAATGAAAATTAGCTGCCAAAGAAAGCATAAACTAGAGACCTAGATTTCATCCATGGTTTAGAGGAATTCCAGTAAGAAAAGTTCAATTGAGAGGTGCTTTAGTACTGAAAATTAAGGTCCTGTTATCTGGTGAAGATCTCATCATAAAGAAGGTTCTAAGACAATGTTTCCTGAAGAAATATGTGAAGGAAGTAGTGTTATGTCATCATCATCTTGTGCTTACAATGTAATAGAGCAGAAAGAAGTTGGGTAACAAATACATGGAGGATGCAAAAGGAACCAGATTATGTGCCATGTGACTAGATCTTCTATCTCACAAATATGTCTACTCTCTACTAACTGTAAACGAATTTTAATCCGGTAACATGGTTACTCTGACTGGAATACAGACATGCATTTTGTGCACACCTTTAAATCCCAAGCAGTGTAGGTGAATTGAGATTGCAGAAGGAGGCAGCCTAGTTTGAATGTGACATCTAGTTGAGTGGTCACAAAAAAGACAAAGTCACAAACCAGAGAAGATTGATAGAATGAGTCAGAGATAGGCTATAGCCTACTCCCAGGAGGACAGCACAGGAAAGAAGCTATTGAAAGGCAGTTCAAAGAGAGAGTCAGTCAGTTTGGTTGAGCCAGTGAGTTGAAAGGCAGTGCAGAGCAGTAGAGTTCATGGCAGTTAAGTTGACATTTGAGGCAGATTTTACATGGACAGTTTAACAGAGACAGGTTCCAGAAAGAATATCTAGACATGGGCGAAGACAGAATAAGGAAGTGAATGAGAAGGAGCCAGAAGATTAGAATATATTGCCAGAGTTAGTTTGAGGCCAAGCAGAGCAACTCATTGAGAAGAGGAGAGAAGCTGGATTGAATCAGTCAGTTTGGAGGGGCGTTTGAGCCAGAACAGCTGAGTTGAACTAAACAGTCAGAGTTCAGAAAGGGTGAGCTTATTCAGCAGTAAGCCTCCAAAATGACAACAAAATGGAGCTAATAAAAGTTACATTTACAACTACCAATAGTCAAACCAAATCAAACCAACTCAAACATACAGCAACAACAATAAATAACTCACCAACAGCCAAAACACAATCTTCGAAACATGGTACCACTTAACCACCAACTGACTAGTCAAGGACAGGAATGGTGAGGGAGACTGATTAGTTTGTGAGAAATTGCAAAAACCATCTATAAACTGACACTGGAGAAATTTAAAAAGCTTTCTCAAGCATCTCTTCATATGCCCATCATTGCATGCATGTCAAGCATTTTACCATGTGTCAAGCATCACGTAAACATGTCAACACCCCATCATTGTCAAGCAGCACATCATGTGTCAAGCATTGCACCACATGTCAAGCATTCCATCACATTCCTTTTATGTTTCTCAGTGTCTGTGTTCACCTCCATCAGCTTCATGCTTGGTCTCTAGTCTTCCAGATACCCCAAGAACTTTTGGATATGTTTCAGAGTTCAAACACCAACAGAAGATGTCACTACTTACTTTTGATATGTGGATGCATAAATCATATATATGACTCTTAAACTAACTCAAGAATATTAAGAAAGGGCAATTCAAACACATCATCTAAACTATTTCCCAACTGACATTTTAAAAAGGGGCCAAAAACTAACTGGAATGCTAAGTTAACCAAGTATAAAACCAAGCAAGATTGTCAAAGGAATTGATTACTGTTGACTCATGAGAAGTCCCTATATTTATATCAGGAAAACAATGTACAATGAAGAATTTCTTGGCTAACTTCCTTATTTGAAGCATTATGGGCATATACAATATGGGCTAAAAAATGTAAACTAAGTATGTTAACTCCACTGTGAAAGAACAGAACACAGGCGTCTCAAAGATTTAACCAACATTCTTAAAGATACATGCTCCAAATTGTGAGCCACATGGGCAAGATAAATCCCTGACACTATTGATATTTTTTACCCTTGTACATAGAATCAACTGTCTTCTGAGAGGCTGCACCCAACAGCCAATGGAAAGAGATGCAGAGTCCCACAGTCAATGATTGGATGGAGCTCAGGGAGTCATATGGAAGAGTTGTGGGAAGGATTGAGGGATCCGAAGAGGACAGAGACTCCACAGGAAGACCAACAGAGTCAACTAACCTGGACCCTTTTGTATTTCCGGAGACTGAACCGCAAACTAAAGAGCAAGCATGGGCTGGATCTAGGTCCCCTGCACATATGTAGCGAATGAGCAGTTTTGTCTTCATGCTAGTCCTCCAACAATAGAAGAAGGGATATCCCTGAATCTGTGGCCTGCTTGGCTGTGGATCCTGTTCTCCTATCTGGTCGTCTTGTCTGGCCTCAGTGGGAGAAGATGTACGTGTTCCTGCAGTGACTTGGTGTATGGAGGATAGGAGGGTGGGAGGATGAGGGGGAGATCCCCTTCCCAAAAAAGGTGAGGGAGGGATGTGGGGATGTGTGTGAGGGTTTACTAGGAAGAGAGGGGGGTTGATATTGGGATGTAAAGTAAATAAATAGATACATTTATTAAAATAAAAAATATACTGTTGCCATATGAAAGTCCGTTGAACTTTCAAGTGGATGTCACAGGGCAAGCATTGCGTTTTCATATCTACAAATGTTTCTGAGTTGCATTCACATCCTTTTGAGAATCAGAACTATGTAAACTTCATGACAAAAAAAACCCACTAATTTTCTGAAGTTAGAAGACGTGTTAACAGCCTGATAAGATTTTTTGGGGATTTGTAAGTGATCGATTCTGCGTTAGCTCAGCGGCTCATTAAGGATCTGTGGAACTTTCCTTGTGCAAAGTATAGTGATCCTGTTGGTATCACATTTAACTTTTTTATTTTTTAAGATTTTAATATAATCATATCTTCTTCCTTTGCCTTTTCGCCTCCTCTCCCCTTCTCATATAGCTTTCCTTTGATCTCTTTCAAATCAATGGCCTTTTTATCTTTAGTTATTCTATGTGTGTGTCTCTGTGTGTTTGTCTGTGTGTATTCCTAAATATATAAATAAAACCTGCTCAATATTTGTAACGTTACTTATATGTATAAGTTTCTATGGCTGGCTTCTTGGTATTGGACAACAATGTTGTAATCTTTTCTAGGGAAGAGTTTTTTTTTCCTGCTGTCAAGTTTCCTATAGATCTTTGTCTAGGACTGAAGCTCCTGAGCTTTCTTCCCCCATCCGCATTAGCATGTCCATTGATGTCAGCTATGTTCAGGTCATGCTTAAGCAATCATGTCGCTGAGATTTTGTAGGTGTAGCTTTTCTGACATTTCTAGGACATAATCTCATAGTAAAATTCCTGTTCCTCTGGTTCCTCCCATTTTTCTGCCCTCTCATCTGTAAGGATTCCCAAGGCTAGGGAAAATGATAAACACCACAATTGCTCATGGTTGGAAAGAGCCAGAACTATCTGTCCTGTGCGTGTGTGTGTGTGTGTGTGTGTGTGTGTGTGTGTGTATATATTATATACATGAATATATATATATTATATATATATATATATATATATATATATATACACACATAATGAATGAACATATGGCTTTCAAAAGTTTACATGTGATGAGTGAAATTTGCAAGTCCTAATCTATATCATTTGTAGTAACTAAATACTTAATAGTATACAATGTTTTTCCAGATAATTTAACTTTTATAAAGGAATATTACAGGGAACCAGCCAAACAAACAAGCAAACCTTCTTATAATATCAACATACCCAACCCTTTTAGTTTCATCTACATCAAAGGCCATGGCAGGAAGATTGCTTGAACCCCAAAGTTTAGGGATGGCCAGCTAAGTCAACATTGCCTTTAAAATGAATGAATGAATGAACGAATAAATGAATGAAAAGATAACCAGCAATGTGTGAGGCTGCTTCACTAGAAAAAGTTGAAATGATAAGTCATTTATCAAAGTCATATTTTCATTTAACATAAAAGAAATACAGACAGTAGTAAAAAAAAAAAACTAAATATTTTGTATATCTTGACAAAAAGCTTTGGTAACACCAGATTGTGACAGTATAATCAGAGGCAATATATAGTGAAATCTGTTTTAGCATTTACCAAAGTAAATGCATAAGATCTTTCCTAAAAATTTCTGGTAATCTCCCATAATAATGTGCTTCACTTATAAGGAATTAATATTAAACTACCTATATAACACTGCCACTAGACTTTTTACAAGTATGTCTAATTATTATTTACTTTGCATATTAACCAGCTACAATAGGTCAAATACTGTAGCATTTATATGGTATATTTTTTACGTTGTGTTGTAAGTTCCAAGAAGGCCAGCATGAAATGCTTTATTAGGCTGAACAATTTGAAAACTACGTTATAAAAGGAATTAATAACGTTTTTATTACAAGGATAAGACTGATGTTCAGCCATCTAATGGGTATGTTCACGTCAGAAATGCCAGGTATTTTAGATTTGTCTATTTCCTTAGTAATCACGGAATAAATAATATCATACAAATTTCAACAAATCATAATTTGATGATTAGATATACTTGATAGTCTAATGTCAAAGTTGATAATTTAAATTAAATGCAAACCCAAATCTGTCCAATTGAAACAGAATATATGTGTGTGTGTTTGTGCCTGCGCATGCATGCGTGCGTATGTGTGTGTGTGTGTGTGTGTGTGTGTGTAGTTTCTTTTATATAAATGACCTATGCCAGAATATCACAAAATATGCATGTGTTAAGTGGTCATTTCAAATGCCTGCTACTTCTCTGATTGCATAGTATTATTTGAAAGCATATATACAAAGTGCCCTTCCAGGTTATACTGAAAAAAAGTAGATAAATTTTTATTATTAATATTTCTCATATTTATATAATCTCATATGATATATATAAAAATCAAAAACAATAGTTTATGTTTTAAAAACAATTCGTTACAACCTTTACTCAGATATAACTTTAAAATTCAGCAATACCACATTGTGCTTAGAAAGAATGAACTTGTCCCTCTTGAAACTATCTTTATTCAAATGGATACCTATGTCTTTAAAAACATTGAGCAGCCCAACTTGTATTTCAAATGAACTGAGACAATAGGTTCAAAAGGTCATGAATATACATTTTGATTATTTAATGTGCTCCCTGAGAATATATTCACTTCAACTATTCATTCGCTGTGTTCTTTTTAGGGTTTTATTGTGTTTAAAGAAGTTTCTTTCTTCCTTTTTTTTAATCATAAAGAATTCTCACAGCTTTTTATTCTTTGCGAAGCTGTTCTCAAACACATTATTTAACTGACGTGCATTACAGAAAATGTTTTGCTTTGGAAACACTTCAAACAAGGCAAATTCCACAGGAGACAAGGCTAGGACTAACTCATCACAGTACTGTGACCTCTCGACCCGACCCTTCCAGAATGTGCATCACAAAAGACCCCTGACACCTGTCATTTTCAGAGATTAATAAAAAAAGAACCCTTACAATAACAAAATACTGCTTGTGAATAAAGATAGGAGAGTACACACGTTGCTAAAATTTCTACTACCACAACTCACACATTTTGATATTGATCTGGGTTTTTTTTTTATTATTTTAAATTTTAGTAAGAAAGAATACTAACATGTCAGACCTGATTAAGTCCATATCTTTACTAGCCTGTCTCAACACAAGTGCAGCTTCATAGTTCTAACTGTCTCATCTCCATAGATAAGCCAGCTCTACTTTAATGTTTTAAATAAAACTACACACTGAGCAGAATCTATTTGGGTTATATATTTTAAATTTTTGCAATAATACTTTCCATGAAGACACCAAGTTTCAAAGCAAATGTTTGCTTATAAAGTCTGCTGGTATTTACAAATAATTTAATGGAATATCTGAACTTATGTAGTTAGCTGAAAACCTAACATTTCTGTAATCAGGCATTATAGTTTTTCCTGTATTAATTTCAGGATAATTAATAATCTGGATACATATATATATATATATATATATATATATATATATATATATGAGTGTATGTATATTTATATATGTTGTATAAATATATCTTTGTGGTTAAATGTATAATACAAAATTTACAATCATAATAATGATAAAAATAATTATTAATAATAAATGTTTACATGAACTTATTAGTAAGATAAAATGCAATATCTAAGCTCAATCATATCTGCTCATCTAGGATTAACAAGTATCAGGTATAAAGTTATTCACCAATAGGAGTATTGAGATACACATATATTTCAATATAAAAGGAGTTTCACAGTTTTGAATATCAGTAGAGGTACATAGGTTAAAGTTCTAGCAAGTAAAGTGGAGGTAATTCAAGCAGAGACAGATGTTAAATTTCTAAAACCAGAAAATGTTGATAAATAACCAAGATATTCAAAGACACAGGCAATGTCCTCCAGTGAAGACTGAAAGAAATCCAGCCTTAGACCCTTCACTCAGTTTCCTAGAAATAATGTATGATAAATGTACAGTCACTACTTCTTATAAAACTATAACTTGTTCAAGTTTTAGGAAAAAGCAGCTCCTAGTAGGAAGCATGTTTCAGGACAGAGAAATGATGAAAAGTAGAGTCTACTTAACACTGTCACTTCATTACATTTAGCATCATTTACTAACATTTATGATTTATAGAAATTAAAATTTGTTTGGATTCACAAACCAAAAACAAATAGGTGCAAGTCTTTATACATTTGGGGTTTTACATAAAACAAATACACACAAGTATAAGACATCCTTAGCTTTAGAAATTTTAAATTTTCTATCACTCTATTTTCATTTGTAAAACTTCCTTACGTGCAATTTATATAACAAGAAAGGGGTAATAATAATAACTGGTACATTTCTAGTTCCAATCTGAAAGATCCAGACCTACCTACATTATAAACAACAGTTCAGACAGTTGTCCTAACAATGATATGAGGGTAAGGCTTTTATTTCAAAACCAAATCCTGAAAGCATAAATGAATACACAGCACTGCTGTCTAAGCACTTGTTGAAAATGCGCTTTAGAGAATGCTCTATGCGTCCACTTGTTTTCACTGTGGTTCACCAATGTCATTCTTCTCTGACTTATGAAATTTTACACTTTTCTTCTAAAAGAAGTTTAGAAATATCAGTGAGTGTGTCCTATAATTAAGCCAATTTCTTAAACATATGCTAAACAAACAAAAGAAATCCACTTAAAATAAAATTAAGAATTTATAGGTTGGTTGTCAGTAATGCCATCTTTACCCTCCTCAAAAGAGACGGCACAGTGTTGGCACAGTGTTTCAGAATGCTTGATATTAGATGCTCATTTTTCCTCTGGAGAGCAGAGTGGCTAAATCATTACGTATTCTTTATTGTTGCATTACCAAATATTAAGATGAAAGATAAGCAGCGCCACTGTGGATGTAGAAGGCATGGACAACATGGAGAGCAAAAGCAAAAAGGCATTAAATTCAACTTTAAATTTCATTTCCTCCTGTTTAAATTAGATTTTTTTACATTATTTAAATGTAATTTTATTACATTTACTATATTATACTGACACTTGAAGTATAGCTATTGTCGAGACTGCCTGCACCTCAGGTACAATATACACTAACGCTTACAACTCAGCTTTGAAAATTAGCTCATGAATCAAAGGAGATATAAAGTCTGAACCTCATGCCCCACCTTTATTTACCAGATTTGCAAGAAATCCATTTGGCTTTTATTAATATCAGTAGTTATTTTCAAAAATCAGATTTTGATTTTCTTACACTCATACCTATTTCATTTGCTGGAGACTGCTTTCTTAGCTATTTATCCCATGCCACATTTACAAGAGAAATACAAATCATAAAATCACCAATAATGGGGCTCGAAAGCATTTTCCTGTGCAAGTTCCCAGCATACATTTATGAATTAGGAAATGAATTTGCCTATTTAAAATTTATTTTAATACTTAGTCTATAAGTAACAGGGAAAAAGATTAAATGAATTCTTAAGAAACACTTCATGAAGATTAACCTACATAGTCTTTTTATGGGCTGGTCTAAGTCTGTAAGTTTTCATTTTTAGCTCCTAGATGTATTCTTCCATTTGCATTCAACAAACTGTCTGTACTCTACCATGTGCCGAATCCTGGAAATTGAAGAAATGGCTCTTTCCAGAATACATGGATATGAAACAAATAATCATATGTTCTGGATGTTACAAAACGGATCAACCTGATGCAAGATTGTGCTTATGTGTTCATTAGGGATATGCATATAACACCTCACAAAATGACTTTAAATCTGAGAGCTGAAGGATTAGTAGAAATTTCATTTTATCTAGGGCGGCATGCTAATGTATTAGGAAACAGGAGGAAAACTCATTGTGGCATGGATGCAATCCAGGAGAAGATCCTGATAGAAACGAGAGAGAAATGTGGTAAATCTGGATTGCAGAGAGTTTCACTGTGGTTGAACAGAAAGAGGACAAGAAACTAACCACAGACACAAATTAGGATGAAGGAATGGCCAGGCAGAACCTGGAGATAGTCCTTAAACTTTCTCTGGAGCAATGATTTTTATTCCAAGCATGTAGATGGAGACATTGGGACGAAAGGTGAAAAGGCCCAATTCAATTTGGATTTCAAATAAATGCTCTGACAAGACAGCGGAAGTCACGTGGGGGATGTTGAGCATGCGCCTAACAGAGGAGGATGTTGAGTAGTCATGGCAGCTGGGAACATCGCAAACAGACAAATTCAGATATTTAGAAAGTAATGTTGAAAAGGACTGATAATATACTTGACTAGGAGAATGAGAATGACACAGGAAAGAAGTTTTATTATTCTTTCATTTTATCATTCCTGTCATGGAGAAAATAGGAAACAACTAAAAGGATATCAGGTTGAAGCATTGATGATCTGTTTAGGACATGTTGAGATGGGCAGGTGGGGGTGATTCCTAATTGGAGGACAATGCATTAGAAACACTGAAAATATAGTGCTAATTTTGTTTTTATTTATTTATTGGTATATTCGACTAGGAGTTTGGCTTCAAAGAGAAACATTTATTTTGGTGTCAAAGAATGATTATATAGAATTTAGATCTAAAGAAAATACAGATTAAATTTTATTATTTATGTTATTTTAATGAGTACATTTTTCTTTATTCTCTACATATTTTATTTTTGAAATCCTCATATTATCTGATTTTGGATAAAATAAAGAAATACTGTTAATACTAAGATACTACAGACTCCAAGATTAGAAAGATATTCTATACAGATTTCCAAATATTATTAGAAACTTACTAAAAAATTTTTAAGATAATTAAAATGTAGTCTGCTTTTATTCTAAATACTCTGAATAGTATATGTACTATTACATATAATATACTAAGCATTTTGCAAATATTTGATGTTAATATATTTTAGTAATACAATTATAAAAACAATTCAGTAGCAATTATGAAATTACTAATCAACTGGATAGAAGAACAATGTAATCTTATAAGGACTGTAAAATGCAATCACATCATCAATATTTTAAAATCATTTGACATAATCTGAAGAAATAGAAGTATTTATGATACAAATGTATGCATTTAGAAAGGATATTTAAAATATTTTGAAAACTAAACTTTTTAATCACAATAGGCTGAAATTAGCTGGGTCACTTATATTGCTTAGAAATACGAGTTCACCGTATGCTGTAGTTCAGAATGTATTGTGAAATTCTAGTAACGTCATCAAGAGGGCTATTGCATTCACTCAGTCATTTACATGTGTGTTGCACTGCTTGTCACCAGAGTGTCATAAAGCTGGAGAGACTGTTTAGCAGGTGTGAGTGTTATCAAGCCTGACAACCGGAGTTTGATACCCAAGTCTTACTCTTTGAGAACTAATTACTCTAGCCTCTATATGTCTCTGGGGCATAAACACACCCTTCATTCTAAATAAATAAAAACATAATGAACATTTAAAAAGTAGAATAGAAATCTTTAATATTTTGATGTAGTATCTTGAAAATATACAGCGTATGTTTCTTGAAGGTAATGTCTTAAAACTTCTTGAGAATTGCTAATTCATATATTATTATAAAAAGAATATTACTATATCAACAAAAATAATAATCATTTTATATAAGACAATATAATATTAAATTTAAAACTTTCTATGGTTTAATTAACAATTTTTTCAAGAAAATTAATAACTAAAAGATCATTATCATTTTGTTATTTTATCTTAATGTATATAACCCACATTTTTCTTAGCATTGTAAACAGCACGAGTATTTTTGAAACATAGCAGAAACAAACCCACAAAGTAAGAATATAAAGGATGCTTTTAGCTTTGTAGTAGTACAGTATTTTTTGGTCTACTTTTTTGTTGTTGTTGTTTATTTTAAATAAAATAAAAATGAAATTCTCAATTAGAAGCACATTACACAAAAAACAGACATAAAAACAGACATAAAGGGAAATTAATTGTGAAGTTGGAGTTGATTCTAGCTCACATGCTGTTGAAGGCCAATTTATGTTTTGGTTAGAGAAGGGTCATCATGACACTTTCAAGTCGTGGCGCCTGCAGCAAATCTCTTGTTATTTACAGAGAATAAAAAGGCATAAACTCATTTTCTTAATAAGCTTCTTCAGTTCTTCAAATAGTTCTAAGAAATGCCAAAGGCTTGCCATAGTTAACAAGTACACTGATAATCCTAAGCACAGCAGCATCTGTTAAACATTGTTTGATCCCCGGGATGTCAGGAATGGGATTTGAGCAGCTACAGAAATGTATGGGGTTTAAATTTTAGCAATTCTTATAATTTTATGTGAACTAAAGGAGGTTTATATTAATTGGAATAGTTGAGTAAAAATAAAGTCAATGATTCTAAACCTTAGAAACTCAGTCATCTGTGCATTATTGTGTTTCTAGAGAAACATATTGTTGTCTTTTTTTTAATAGTGTGAAATTACCTTCAAAGTAAAGAATATGTAGTATTTCTAGAAATTAATAAAGAAGTCCCTACATGCTTTATCTTTCCATTCTATATTTTATAAAATGCTTAATTATTGACTTTAATCATGGCAGCACGTATTATCCTTGTAGACTAAACTGTTTCTTCTGAATGTCAGTTTTTCATATCACAAAAGAAAACTACGGAGATTTTAAATATATGATGAAGCCATCAGCATTAAAAAGTAGCATATATATTAGCTATACACCTTTTGAGTTCTTGTTTTCAGTATACTAATTATATTCACAATTATTATAATTTGATGAATTTAAGGGATTTTTAAACCACCATCTCCTCCCTCCCATCTCTCAAAGCTCTCCTAATGAAAACCAAAGTGCCCTTGAGTCTTGAGAAAGAAACCATAATGTCCATGCTTGAGAGAACTCAGGGGAAGAAACTCTTCACCAGCAATGCATGCAGTAAGAGAGTGGCAACTGCAAGAACAGAGAAGCCGACACTCACTCTCAACCTTGGCCTCTCTTTGTTGTCACCTCCTAGTCTATGAGCAGATTAAATGAATCCAGTACCTATCTCGTGGTGAGACCACATTGAGGCTCACTGACTTGTGAGTGAGAATGCAGCACCGAGCTTCTCAGTCTATCTTCTAAAGCATACGCAACCAATCAGAAAACAAAGCTATCATTTAATGAATCTGATAATTTAGTAATGGTATTTGAGTACTTCAACTCTGTAGGAAAAAAAGTGCTTTTTAAAAAGTAATTTGTTACAGAAATATGTATGTCCTCACTGAAGTCAATACTATTTTGCAATAACTCATGTGATATTGTCTTATAGTATCTTATAGCATGTATTTGATATTTAATTATGTGGAGAGGGGTTGTGCATGTGTTACAGCATGCATGTGAGGGGCAGAAAACTTCTTGAGGATGTAGCTCTCACCTTCCAGGATATGGGTCCTAGGACTAAAACTATGGTAATCAGACCTTCATCTGATAAGCCATCATGCAAGCCTTTATAGTGGGTTATAATGCGTAATCCCTATAGGCTAAACAGAGAACATATGAGGCAAAACTTCTAAGCAAATATTACACATTTATTTTTGTATTAAAAGTTATGGAATTTCGTACAAGGTACATACTATGGTTTGGATTATAAAGGTATTTTTCAAATAAAGTTATTTAGGGTCATTATAAGATCTCTGAATACTTGCCTTCCTAAAATATCTAACACTTAGCCAAAACTTAAAAATTGACAATTATATCACTGAAAAAGATTATAAGAACTTTAGGAAAAGACAATGTGTACATTATATACTTGAAAAGAAATAATATGAAATGAAATGGTTGGCCATATAGTAATAAAATCTAGAACCTTTATTTATATACTATAGTATGTCCCTAACAAAAGGAGAAATGGTTTAAGACTGCATCCATATTTTATTAATTTAAATTATTAAATGTCTTCATTAAACTATAAATATTTTATACTATCACTATAAAATAAAATTGCTGGGAATGTGATTATTTTTTTAATGAAAAGACATGTGAATTAAAGTCAGAAATCTGAGTACTGAGTATTAACCGCTATGCTATGTTTGCAATGGAGATGAATGGTGATGAATGTATGTGCACCTCCTTCACAGAACTGCTAAAAAAAATGTCACATTGCCCCATGAAGGCTGGATGCCTTGTGTGGGGGAATTCAAGGATGGGAAGGTGAGGTGTGGGGGGGTAGGTGGGGGCACACCCTCATAGAAACAGGAAGAGGGGGGTGGGATAGGAGCTTCCTGGGAGGGAAGAAGGGGAATGGGGTAAGGGGAGAACAACTGAAATTTAAATAAAATATCCAATTTAAAAAAAAAAGAATATGCTTTAAGACCTAATTAAAAAAAAAAAAAATGTCACATTGCAATGGTATGATAAATCATCTCATTATTTGTTAAATACCTTTGACCATGAGGTTTTTAATTATAATTATTTTATATAAGGTTCTTGAATGTTGATCATTTTGAGATAAAGTGATCCATTTATGGCATAAGGAATCACTTTTAATAGACATTTTCTTTTAGTGATAACCAGTAAAACTAATATTAGATGGTAACATGTTGCTATAATCTGTAAGTTAACCCAGTGGCATGTGATTTCATAACAAAATCACATTTATATTTGAATACTATGACTACATCATTGGAATAAAATATTTCTTTAACAGATTTGGAGTTATGGATAAAGTGATCAAGGGCCTTTAGGTTTAAATTTAGTTATACCACTCCATCCCAAATTGTACAAGGCCACTCTTGTTTTATAGGGAGGGAACTTAGGCTCGGGAACCTCTGTTCACATAGTCAGACTGACACGGTGGTTAGTGTAGTAACTTGCCCACAAAAGGAGATTGGGGGCCATCACAGTTTAAGTATTTGAGAGTAGGGAAGATTTTCTAATATAAACCCCTTATTTTGTATGAGAGAACACTGAAGTCCAGAAGAACAGATGAACTAAAGGCTCTTTACTTTTTGTATTTGTTTCCATGTTTAATGTTTTGTCTGTTTTTTCTCTTTATTTAAGGTTTCTGGGTATTCCTGGGACCAAGTGATATTCCCATCTCAGCCTTCTGAGTACACACCAATGTTCTTGTCTTGAAATGAGAAAACTTCAAAGGCAACAATTTATGTAATGTAAAAAATAAATATGAAACTAACATATGCTAAAATATTTTGTTTTTGTAAGAGACTTAATACATTGCATTTGTAAGAAAATTAATCTCACTGAAGTAAATGTCATGTCTCTTAGATTTCAATTCTTCTAAGTACCAATTGTACCAGAAAATTTTCTTCTCAGATCACATGAATAGAGTTACCTTTTTTTTTGTTGTGAAGTGAAATTGAATTTGAGCCTCAGCTATTATATTAGTAAATAAGTGGCCACTGTTTTTTCGACATAAGCTGTGTGTGTTTGATGAAAAGTTAATTTATTTTCTACTGGATAAGATATTAACCATGCTAAACAGTCATGTAGGGTTGGAAGTTATTATAGAAACCGAGACACACATTTTATTATAGTTTTAGATATGTACTATGTTACTTATTTTATGTCTATTGTGTTTGAATCCCAAATTATCCTTCATCAATTTTCTATGGGATGAAATAAATGACAAGAGTAGAAAACTGCAATAGCAATATTAAGATGACTAACAAACTAAATATCCAAACATCCCCTTCTTACTTACTCAACTCTCTTCAGAATGAGCTTTGATATATAATTATTGTATAAAAGTTTTAAAACTGTTAAAACATGAAAAGAAGGTAAGCCTGTGAATTTATTTTTATGTCAGAACCCGCATATTTCCACAACATAATATAATTTTCAATGTAGATGTCGTTGTATTTCCCCACTTTGACTTAAGTCAGTGCAGAAATTTTGCAGTTCCAAACTCTTGACATCTCTCATATCCCTAAATGAAGTACTGTGGCAGCACCTGCTTGAGACATCTATCAGTCCTTCCATAGGGCTCCATTCCTGATGTTTCCTGATGTATGGCAAATGTGGATGTGGAGTATTAATGGACAGTCTAATCTAGAGACATTTCACAGGTTTCATCGGAAGGGTTTGTATATCAAATTTCTGTACGGGTGATATGTAGCTAAGGAATCCCAAGTTCAACTGAAGCTACTATATCAAACTACACTATTAACACACAAACAGTGTATTATGAGCTGTAAATGTATTAAATGCTGTAAGCTATACCACAGAGATCCAAAGAAACAAGTAAAAGAGACTGTGTGTGTCTACAATATGTATATACGAAAAAAGTAATTTTGTGACAAGGCCTTGTCGTGTTGCCTAAGTTGGTTCCAATTTCTTTGTTCAAGTGATGCCAGTTCATTCAAGTGATTGGCCCTGAGGATTTGCCACTGTGCCAAGATTAAAATAGCATTTTAACATGTGTTCAGTGGTCAAAATTAGGGTAATATTTTGTCACATTTTTCATTTTACAAAATGGAAAGCAGCAACGCTTCAAAACACAAGGCACAGTTCCTCAAATAGCACACCTGCCTCAGAAAAGTCACGTCTGGCAGTAGCTAGTCACTTGCAATCTGAGGTTTTGACTAATCCATAGAATAGTAAAGGTTTAAGCAGAGAAAGGCTAGGTATATGCTCTTGGGTTTGTGACATGGACTCACGCAGTTAGGATGTTCTTGTCCTTTCTTTCAGGTAGTGCAGCTGGAATGCCTGTGCATCTGATCATGGAAAAACTATAGAGGAAGAAAGGTCTTTTCCTGCTTGGTGAAAACTACAACTTTACAGTCCATTTTCATTGAACACTTATGATGTGACACTTCTATGATCTATGAAAAATTGTCACCTAATTATCACAATAATCACGACATAAGGTTTTGCTTTCATTCTCACATTATACAAGACGTTTGGAAGAAAGGTTTCAAGAAAGAACTACCATGTTACTACAAATATACTTTCCTAAAATTGGAAAAGAACTAATATTTTGGTGATAAATGCAAACTCTTGAAATTTGGAGAGATCACATGACTCACTTCCCCCATGGAGACTGGGTAAGGAGTGGAAAACGCTGTCTAAATAATGCAAAGGTGGTAAGTTCTACAAATGCACATTTAATGTGTTAACCTAATTCTTATAAATTATAAGATACTTAAAAAACATGGATACTAGAATCATATACTATAAAGTTAGCTTCAATAAAGTATCTTATTGAAGAAAAATTGAGTATTGCATAAAAGACAAATCTTCAATCAGAAAGACTCATAAGAAGATCGATTATATAACATTACAATGTAAATACAGGATGAGATCATTTTTATGAAACTAGTTTCCTCTTATTAATCCATATATAGAAGTTATTCTATTGTAACAACTCCTGCCACATAAGCATTGGAAATCATGCAGGTGGGATAAGCCTAACCTAAATAATAGAACTCGGGTTTCTCATTACTAGTATTTAAATATTTTATGTGTTATATTATACAATATACATATATATATCATATGCCAGAGTAAAAAGATAAACAAAACTTCTGATAAACTGCTCTTTGCTGATCTTTTCTACAAGGCTCCCTTAACTACCACCCCTGTATTAAGATGCTCAGAGTAGCATCCACATCTCTCCTGTACCATCTATTGCAATGATAACTTCAAGTACATTCATGGGACTGAATCCTGCCCATCATTCCCTTAGGATACAGTAAGTTTCATGAGGGCCAGAATTATGTAAGATTTATATAATATTTTATCTGTGGTCTCCAAATTACTACAAAATAGTTGCTCATAAATACTTGCTGAGTAAAATAAATACAATGTATATTTTATAGGCACAAGTTCAACTCCTACAATCACTGTGTTAGATTTTACTGTCTCTAGCTTATAACTCACAAGCTAAGAAACTTACATATTTTCCTAGTAACTTTTCAAAACCTCAGCTTTTTCTTGAAGTTCTCCATGCTTCAAGTTTACATGAAAATTTAAATTGTTACTGCTATTATGCACCCTGTTGCCTAAGCCATTCTGTGACCAAGAGGTATTTTGAAGATAGACATCCGCCATTATATTTTGACTAAGTTGGGGTCTTGAGTCACACATCTACAGAAAACCTTTAAATTCAATGTCTAAGACCTTCCATATTTAGATCTTCCTTACATAGCTCCCAAAGTATTTTTATTAGGCGTATCACAATACTAAATGCCCAAAATCCTCTGCACACCCACCTGTCCTTGGGCACATGCGCCTCTGTCTAGAATCCCTTGTTCTTTTTCTGTCTGTGGGTCCTTCCCCTTATTTACACACTCAGTTAACATTTCAAACCTCAAATCTCCCCTGACAAACTGAGGTGACTGAACCTCTCTCTCTCTCATTTGAGTGATCAGAACACACTTGGCCTTATCACAGAATGAACTGCAATATACAGAAAGTTGATAGTGTCTATTATTTAAATAAAAAGAGGTTCCTAATTCCATTTTGGTGGTACTTTACTATTAGGCTGAGTTTTATGCATAAGATGGGAACATTATTCAACACTGTTATGAGATGGAAAAAAATAGATGGCTACTTCCATGTTAAAATTCAAAAGTCATCAAATGGATTTTTGCAAACGCGCGCGGCGCACGTTTGTGTGTGTGTGTGTGTGTGTACATTTGTGCGTGTGTGCATGTGTGTTTGTCTTTGAATGTCTCTGTGTTGGTATGACTAGAAAAAGAATAATTTTTGAATTTTGTTATATTTATCAGCTTTCTCTTTCTCCTTCTAGTCTTTCCTTCTTCCCTCACTTAACACCCCTCATCACTTCCTTCCTCCCTTCGATAGTAAATAAAGCCTTTATGTCACATAAACTACAAGCCACTCTACCAATGAACCACACCACCAGTATCTATAGTTAACATATTAGGTTAAACACACATTAATTATTAAAAGCATTCCTGGAAAATGAGGAGATGGCTCAGTGGGTAGAATACTTATTCTCTAAACATGTAGAATTGAAGTTGGCTCCCCAGTACCCATGTAAAACAGGAATGTTCCATGGAGTTGCCTGCACCTTTAATCCCTGCTCCTGTGTGGGGGTGGGGTGAAAATATGACTGATTCCTAGAGTTCATGGCCAGACAGTGTAGCCAAACTTCTGAGATATGGGTTCAGTGAGAGACTCTGGATATATAACATAAGTTTGAGAGTGATAAACGTTGACCTCTGGGCTCCACTGTTGCATGTACATGGGCACACACATGAACACATATGTAATCTACATACATTACACCCCTATATGCATATTGAAATGATTCATATAAGATTATAAGACTTTTATGGCAGCAAATATGTTATTTGTGGAAGGCCTAAAACCTTGATAGTCCCATGTCAGATTTTCTGTTTTTCATTGTATTAGGCCTTATTATAATAATTGAGAAATATCTGTTTTGGAAGACTTAGAAAATCATGCTAAGAGAAGTTTTCCTAATGGAAATCATTTCTTGAATTTGTTATGAAGCTTTTCATATTGTATTTTGCTTCTGCATTGTTCATTTTACTTCTATAGTATGTAAAAGTAATTATTACCCATTACTAGATTTCAGTATGAGGGAAAAATACTTAAAAACAACTGTCTGAATTGTTATATTTAAAGTAACTTGTAATACAGTTGAGCAATCATTTATCCATGTTATTAGTTTGTCTTTAAATATAAAAGGGTATAAAGCAGAAAAGGTGCATT
>JAJTUV010000425.1:282500-285000 GCA_021653895.1 Mastomys natalensis | reverse complement strand
AGAAAAACAAATGTCACTGTTCTCCTTTCATTGTGAAAATAGAAAAGCACTGAAATGGTTACTCAGAGACTCTTCTTAGAATGAACCAGGATAAAGGAACTAACAGTGAGAAAGTATTGCCCAGATGTTTTTAAAGCCATCACCTGCAATACTTTCAAAGCAGTAAAATCTCATAAAACATTCAGAAGGACAATTTGACTTAATGAATGCTCGAAATGCAAGCTCAAATCTACCCTGTAAAGCAATCAAGTTTTTAGCAACTATTTTGACCTTAGTGACACAAACAATTAATTCTGCAAACCTAATATCAAAATAAAATTCTACATCTATTGCAGAATAATTTCCAAGTCTAGATAATGTAAAACAACATTTGAAATATGCTGCATCCATATATTATACATTCTAGTATTTAGTACTAATTTTAGATTAGAAAAGAGTGAAGGAAACAGCAATTCATCAGGAGACAGATTTTAAAAAAATAACTAAGTTTCCACTGAATAGAGAACAGCAGAGCCATCTAACAAAGACGTGAGGACTGTGCACAGATCCATTATATGAAATATTACAAAATTTACAGATATTTTGGGGTTTTAGAATATTTCAGTATTGTTGGAAATGTTAAGAAAATTGTAGTTCCATTTGACAGTGCTTTTCATTGTAACAGCTTATTTATCATCAAGTACTTTATTTTTTCAATAAATTCCAAACCACTTTTTCTGCTAAACACATGAAAATTTATAATAAAACTACTCACCTGTATAAAAGTACAAAGGCCATAGGAATTCTCAAAACCATTCTTATTCTTCCAACCCCTGGCCAGCAGTATTTTACATTGTCACACCAACAACCCCCTTTCAGATGTCATATCTATATAAGTTATGTTTGAGCTAAGTGTTAAACCCTCCAGACTTAGAAAAAGTGAATTTAGACTTTGTGTAAAATTTTATATTTCAATAACAACAGGCAATGATACCTTTATAAAATAATTTTACTTGTGAATTTTCTTAAACATGACAGGATAACATATTTCCATATTTTCTATAATATCTCACAAAATTTGATCTATTTGTTAGAACCTAAAGCAATAACTGCATTAATTATTATACAAAAGACACAACAAAGTTTTAATTACTTTTAAGGCATTCTAAACAGCATATCCAGCAAAGGGAAAAATAGTTTAAATAACTGTAAGACGCTCACTCTTTTATAAAGGGATCTGAAACAAAACTCCAAAGTTACTGTTTGAAAGGGTTTTGCATATTTATGTTTGTAATATTATTTTCCTGTAGATATACTTAAAGTGTCTGTGTGAGCACCTATCACACTCATTGTTCTAAATGCCACTTAAATCTTAACTCTGTGAACATGGAACATGGCCATGGTTTCTATGTCTTAAAGGTAAAACTTTTATACTGACTGCTGCTTATATTGACATAAATGAAATGTTCAGAACAAAATAACTTCCAAATGCAGGCTATTTCCACACCTTACAGACGGAAATCCTAGAGTGCTTCCAGAGGACTGGAGAGTACAACCACAATTTACACCAGTGAATTTCTATTCATTTAAGATCTAACCAGAGCTATGAAGAAGAAGGCAGTTCTTGGTAACTTCCTTTAAGTCTGTCCCCTGCTAAGATTCAACTGTGATGTCCCTTTCTCTGGTTCTTTCCACTTGTTTCAGAAGTGCAGTCTCCTGAAAACTCCAAATGCAACAGTATCTGACTAAAAATACTGAGGGTGCTTATTTGGGGGAAGGAATGAAAATATTAAGGCACTTCACTGACATGGTATTTGCTGTAGAAACATTAAAGATGAGGCTGTTTTGAAAACTGCATAGGTCTATAAAGTAGGCTAATTTGGGGCCTTTGGTTCACATGTAATTCCCATGACATTTGCAACTAAAAATTTCCAAACAAAATAAAAACTGTCTTATAATTATCCTATATGAAAATTATATAATTCTAAAATAATATGCACCCTGTTCACAGTGCTGTGTTTAATTCTTTGAAAAATTAATTTTAAATATGCCTAAATATAATGTATAAGACATTATACAATCCATATAACTTCTTCAATATTTTTATTATTAAAAATAATGATTCTATTAAATTTTACTTTAGTGAGGGGATTTACTTCACCTTCTATAATGCAATTATCTCATTATATGTAACTAAAAATCTGAATGATAATGTATTGAATTTGAGACATATTATTAATAATTCACTATTTTGATGACTTAATTTCAATTATTTTCCGCTCTGCATTTAGTCTGAGTGCAATTCAGAAGCTTAAAATAATCACCTTTATTTTTAAAACAATCCAAATCCCTCAGACAGTCCTTGGCATTCATGCCTATTCTAGGTGTACTCTTTGAAAGCTTCCTATACTGTCAGTGTTTCTATAGTCTTGAGTCCGAGAAGAATGGACTGACTATATTTTTGGTTGGGAAGAAATTTCTCTAATAAGACTACTAAGAAAAAGAAGAGCTTACACCTTTC
>JAJTUV010000425.1:275000-277500 GCA_021653895.1 Mastomys natalensis | reverse complement strand
TTATGGACAGAGCAGGTGATCAGTCAATCTAAATAGCATCACAAAGAGAGTAAGAAGGAAAAAGTTGCCTCTATATCCTACAGGACACTCCTGTCTACATATACAGACACTCTGTAAGTGAGTGAAAAACATCAATGACTTCCTTAAAAATTAAGAATAACAATAAATACACAAAGCATATAAGATTTTCTATTTTTCTTAAAATTACTCATCGTCATAGTAGGAGAACTCTATATTCAGTCTCTGATTTATTCCAGTATGTAATTTATTTACCAAAGCATGCACTCTAAACCAAAAGAATTTTGATTCTGTCATATAAGATGTAAACAAGCATATGAAATCATTGTCTCTTATTCTTAGACAGGCTGATTTAATCATTTCACAATTCTTAATATTAAAGTCATTAAACATTTTGATGTGGATTGAGAAAAGAATAGGCCAGAAAAACATACACAGGCAAGAAGAGACTAAGCTTGTTTACCTCCGAATTCATATCTGAAAATTTGACTGTGATGGGAAAGTTATGAAAGAAGCTAGCATTTAAATCATGATAACTTTTGGGCTCTGGTGGAATTAATTCATTGTGGACTCCATGCACCGTTCATTTGAAGCCCAGCACTGCTTTGCTTAAAGTCTTTAATACTAAGATTGCCTAATAAATCAAAGTGCCAAATATGAAGGACATACTTGAATGTATAAGGATAAAAATTGAAAACGTACATGACTGTTTCTAATTTTTAAGTCTGGAACAGGGATACTCTCAAGAACACAATTTAAAAGAAGTCAGAGCAAGTGATATAATGCTTATTATTACAAAAGATACGCTTTCAAGTGTATTTGATAGTATTTGTCACCCTTTTTATTCAGATATGAGCATAATGCCTAAAATATTACATACAAATTATAGTTATGTTCTTGTAACACCTTATGTTTAATTCGAAATGGTTAGACAATGAAAACCATGTGAAATGGTAGGACGTTTTAACCTGATTATTCTTTTCATTGGTGATGACTACCTTATGCAAACAGAATACTGTTGGAGCCTCAATAATGACAAACATCTGGAGTGCAACAAATGAAAATCTTATCTTCCTCTTTAACTAGCTATTAATTATTCTTCCAACCAGATACATTACAGTCCAATATCAAAAATGGAGTTCATTTAAATGTAAGAAATGTACTTAGGGAAATTTTCATTACGAAAATGTTACCAAATATTCTAAGTAAGTATTGATTCTCATTACATTTCATTTAAAGACAGGGAACTGGTGTCTTTGGAAGGCTGTGGTCTATGGCCATGTGTTTGATTGAAACATTATGATCTGTATTTTGACTTCAATGGCTCCCGTTCACAGTAAAACTGCAAGACATTTGATAATGCTGATGATTGTGGTGAATTAATTTCAAAAATCATTTCAGATGGTATGTAATATTTTTGTTATATTACACATTACATTCTAATGATTTATTTGAACACAACAGAGTCATATAATTTCTGTCCATAACATCTATTTTGCAAACATGTGAAAGTATATCAGTAAAACCATGTTTACTGTTCTAGATACAACTGAATAGTTGCTCCTTTTAAACCTGTCTCTTTAAATATTAGTTTCATTCATTACATTGGTTTAATAGTCATTTATTGTACTTCATATTAGTTTTCCTAATGCAAGGGAAAAGTTGAGCTAAGAGAAAGTTTATTTTATCCTGTTTTTTACAAGTACTACCCAAATACATTTGGTAGTAACATTTAAATCTCAAATGTAATATTCTTGTATATACATATATACAAATATATATATATATATATATATATATATATATATATATATATATATATATATATTTCATATATATATATGAAAATGGGGTCATAAAAGCTAAAAAGTGTTACCTAATTATCTATAGAAAAGTAAATACTGGTTTTAATTCACATGATACCTTAAAAAAACCCAAATGCATTCTGCACAAAGGAATAAAATCTTCAAATTAATAGGGCCAGGAATATTTTAGTTTAGAAATCAGATGACTTAATAGAAAAAAAAAAACTTAAAGCAATAAGAAATAATTAGCTCTCCAAGAGCATAGAAGGACCTGCCTAGCAGGCACAACCTCTCTCTTTTTATTTAAAAAGCTCAGTGATTGAGTGGAGCTAGCTTGTAAGCGTCCTTGCAGTGGGTCCACTTACAGTCAAATTCCCAAAGGCTGGACCACTTGCAGTAGCCTTCCCTGATCCCCTGGCTAATGAGAGCTCTGAGTATGTACTTCCCTGTGATGGTATTTTCACCTCTCCTGCCACATGCCTTTCCTTAACCCTCAAGCTCACTTTACTTCAATCTTTAGTCTCCCGCCCAAAGCAACTCCCTGGAATCCCTCGCTGCTCTTTCTACACGGACAGAGCTTCATTCTTCCACAGAGCTTCATTCTCTTGCCCTTTCAGCACTTCTAACTTCCAGGCTATCTTTTGGGAACCAAATGGCCCTTTAATACAGTTTTCACC